>JAWQRJ010003897.1:0-11563 GCA_033557515.1 Diorygopyx duplodentatus
GTATAAATAATAGAGAAGAGAGAAAGACTGAAACCGTGCAACTTTTATTTGAATCTTTTTTACCTCAAAAGATTAGAACTGGTAGATGTCCAGGCCACAAACTAATATCTCACAGCCGGACAGACGGACGGACAGACGGACGGACGGACAGACCAATGGTCAAAATGGTACCATTAGTCTTAGAATACCATAATTCATCAAGATATATCAAAATCTCACCATCGAAATTTTGGACCGAATGCATTACTTTCTCTTTATACCTTGCAGGTGAGAGAAAGTAAAAACGTACTTAGACTTTGACGATACGGAATAATGTCACCAAAATGGAAATTTCACCCTTTATACAAATAATCGCTATCTGGGGACCGTTTTCAACCCGGTCGTAATTAACAGTTACGTGCCGCGGACTAATCTATACATACGAAGATAAATAAATAGCCGGCCCGCCGACTTTGCCGTCGCTCGATCTGCTCGCGTGACCACTTTGCTTACTTTCGAGCTTTTATAAAGATATCTCTTTGTGTCCGCGCGTGTATCTAAGTTGAGCATCTTTAGTATTCACTTTAGTTTTCAGTGGGCTTTCGTGAGCGGCCCATTATCCGCTTAAAGGACACCGTAATTAACTGTATCAACAGGAGGGGGCCGGCGCACTTCCCCTCTGCCACTATTGACGGAGGGTCCTCGACTAATGCCAATAGCCTTTGAATGGTTCGTCATTATCTGTTCTCTGTGTGTGTTTTCTTTTCTCGTGGGTTGTTGTCGTAGCTTCGCGTGATGTGTTTCATTACCAAAATATTGAGAAAACAATAATTATATTCTCGAAAACAGTGGGACAATTCAGAAATGAGAAGGCAGAGCCCACTGCGACCACACGATGAAAAAAAAAGAGATGATAAAAACCGCAATCGATATCCGCGAAATTATTAACTTACGCCAGCAGGGGTCGGGATTGCCTGGTTTTTCTCCGTCCGGGAAATGGAAAATTGATTCGCTTAGGGTCAATTTGGAAATTTGGTGCGATGAAACGCACACAGCGACCATCGCAGCCGTTTGGGCGCTTAGTATTCCGCGTCGCACCGCCTTCTTGAATTTGAATACGTATTGGACGCCTCCATATTGTACCTATCATGCCGATACGCCGCAATGGACGTTGAATATAAATTTTCGGCGGGATGTCGACGAAACTGAACTCGACGTATTCGCTTTCGCGAATTTCAAACGGGGCTGATTGGAAATGGGGCGGCAATTGTTTCGATTTGCCGATTTTGCAAAGCGGCTTATAAGTATTTTGAACGATTAGAATTCGACAGATATTCGAATGATATTCTCGGTCGCACCCGGTCTTCGCAAAGGGTTGAAATGAACAACCCCCATCGATTTTTACAAAACAACTTTTTTATCCGTCCATTTTCTTGCGAACAAAGCCATCAGTCGTATAGCCTAGACGATTTGGAAACTTTTTTGATTCTTTGAATTTTTTCGTAAACTGAGCGGGTTTCGAGATATTAAGTAAAATTCGTTGCGGTGTCCCGGTTCCATGCGAAAGCACGTAGCAAAGAAACAAAGCATGCCTTGGAATGACAACAATTTGACAGTATGCGTCACGCCGTAACCATGGCAACTGCGATTTGCGACCGGCGGCTTTAAATTGTACCCGAAAAAACATGCTTGGGACTTGGGATCGACAGAACACTTCCTTAATTGTAACCTCAAATCCTCCCCAGTTTTATCTTTCTGTTGGAAAACATATGAATGGTGTATTTTCTAAAGTGGATAGGGCGTGGAGGATTTGTACACTTGCCTCCCAGATCTCCCGATTTGAATCCGATGAATTTTTTTCTTTTGGGGGTACCTAAAGACATTAGTGTACAGTACGCCAGTTAATAATATTGATGATCTGAGGCAGAGGATTATTAATTGTTGAGACATTGTCAGAGGAAGGAGGGATCTATTCGCGCGAGTTCGTCAATCGTTTCTGAGTAGCCTCGAGTTGACTGCGTAAAAAATGAGAGTTGTCAATTTGAGGCTAATTTTTAAATTATTTTGTTGTTTATTGCATTGTACGTGCTTTGTGTATGTGCTTTGATTGTATTTTGTTTTATGTTTTACATTGTTTTTTGTAATATAACAAATAAGAGATTTGGTCAAGCTGGCCAAAAATATGGCTCTTAAATTTTTTATTACAGTTTTTTATTTCATTAAAATCTTTAATATCGGAATAATGTGCTAACAGAAACAGTTGAGTTGAAACTGTAGCATTTCTTTTACAATCGATGAATTTTTCAATTGATTTCCTTGAATATTCCCAAAGATATGATTTTGTAAACCAAACGATGTAATTTTTTATAATCGGTGAAAAATATTTTAAAGTTAAACTTTGTAATATTATATCTTAATAACCGAAAGAGCTAAGTACAACTACTATTGTTTATTTGAAACTACATTATTTCTTTTACAATTGATGAAATTTTCAATTGATTTTCTTGAATATTTCCAAAGATATGATTCTTTATAGCAAACGACGTAATGCTATACAATTGATGAAAAATGTTTTAAGGTTAATCTTAAGAATGTTATATCTTAATAACCGAAACAGTTGAGTACAACCACTACCTTTTATCTGAAACTGTAGCATTTCTTTTACAATAGATAAATTTTTCAATTGATTTCCTTGAATATTCCCAAAGATATGATTTTGTAAACCAAACGGTGTAATTTTTTATAATTGATGACAAATATTTTGAGGTTAAACTTTGTAATATTATATCTTAATAACCGAAAGAGCTAAGTATAACTTCTATTGTTTATCTGAAACTACATTATTTCTTTTACAATCGATGACATCTTCAATTGATTTTCTGGAATATTTCCAAAGATATGATTCTTTATAGCGAACGACGTACTGCTATAAAATTGACGAAAAATGTTTTAAGGTTAAACTTTGCAATGTTATATCTTAATAACCGAAACAGTTGAGCACAACTACTATCTTTTATCTGAAACTGTAGCATTTCTTTTACAGTCGATAACATTTTCAACTGATTTTCTCGAATATTCTCAAAGATATGATTTTTTAAAGCAAACCATGTAATTTTTTATAATTGATGACAAATATTTTGAGGTTAAACTTTGTAATATTATATCTTAATAACCGGAAGAGGTAAGTACAACTTCTATTGTTAATCTGAAACTACGTTATTTCTTTTACAATCGGTGATATTTTCAATTGATTTTCTGGAATATTTCCAAAGATATGATTCTTTATATCAAACGAGTTAATGCTATAAAATTGATGAAACATATTTTAAGTTAAACTTTACAATGTTATGTCTTCATAACCGAAACAGTTAAGTACAACCACTATCTTTTATCGGAAACTGTAGCATTTCTTTTATAATCGATGAATTTTTCAATTGATTTCCTTGAATATTCCCAAAGATATGATTTTGTAAACCAAACGATGTAATTTTTTATAATCGATGACAAATATTTTGAGGTTAAACTTTGTAATATTATATCTTAATAACGGAAAGAGCTAAGTACAACTTGTATTGATTATCTGAAACTACATTATTTCTTTCACAATCAACGACATTTTCAATTGATTTTCTGGAATATTTCCAAAGATATGATTCTTGATAGCAAACGACGTAAAGCTATAAAATTGATGAAAAATGTTTTAAGGTTAAACTTTACAATGTTATATCTTAATAACCGAAACAGTTGAGTACAACTACTATCTTTTATTTGAAACTGTAACATTTCTTTTACAATCGATGAATTTTTCAATTGATTTCCTTAAATATTCCCAAAGATATGATTTTTGAAAGCAAACCATGTAATTTTTTATAATTGGTAACAAATATTTTGAAGTTAAACTTTGTAATATTATATCTTAATAACCGGAAGAGCTAAGTACAACTACTATTGTTTATCTGAAACTACATTATTTTTTTTTTACAATCGATGATATTTTCAATTGATTTTCTGGAATATTTCCAAAGATATGATTCTTTATATCAAACGACGTAATGCTATAAAATTGATGACAAATATTTTGAGGTTAAACTTTGTAATATTATATCTTAATAACCGAAAGAGCTAAGTACTGCGACTATTTTTTTTCTGGAACTATATTATTTCTTTTACAATCGATGCAATTTTCAATTGTTTTTCTTAAGTATTCTCAATGTGATAATTTTGTAAACCAAACGATGTAATTTTTTAAAACTTACGTCATGGTTTCAAGCTCGCGAAACAATCAAAATCTTGGATTTTCATATATAATACACCCAAGATAAGGTTGGGTTAACAAAAATCATAAAAGATAAATATGTTACGAAACCGTAGATATTATTAACGGTATATTTTAATTTATGATTCATAAAGTGAAGCCAATATTTTAGGCGTGATCCAATAAAAGTACAGAATAATAATGTGCGTACACGTCTAATATATATTATATATGACGATGTTAAATATATTCCTCTTTCTAATATATCACTATCACTAGTAATATAAAAATAGTAAATTTCCATTCAGTATTAGATATTTTTTGGACGGTGGGTTATAATTAAAATAAATATTAATAAAAGAAATGCACTCAACAAACTTTAAATAATAAGAAATCACTTACCGAAAAACAGACAGAGAACTCTTACAACGACTCTGTCCATTTTTTAGAATGGCTTTCACATTACTACACCTTCTCTAACTGTTCTGTTTTTCAGATGTACCAGAGATAAGATACCAGAACACTTATCAGTGGCAATAAACCTTGCGATTCTGCTAAACATTGAAATGCTAAAATTCGTATTAATTCAATGACTAATAATGTTATTAAAAACGATGAACCCTTATTTGCTGTGTTTCATGAGCATTGCGACACGAGTTTTGTGTGAATTGATTTATTCATTCGTTTGAGTGTGAATGCGTTATTTGTTATTGGCGATTTTAAGAAAAACGAAATGCTATTTCTAAAATCTATTTTTTATTTTATAAACCTGCTTCTGTTTTATGCCCTTGAAAAAAAAACTTCCACCAGTGGCTGTTATTAAATAAGCAATTGAATAACTGATAACATTTTCTGCTCTAAATTTTATATTTATTGTTTAAGATCCTTATCACGAAATCTAATTGTCCTCTACTTTAACACTGCAATACCTGGGTATAGTGATTGTAACAAAGCGATACGATGATACGATAAGACTGTTGTTTAAAAAGATTTGAACACAATTCTGACTGAGTATTGTAACTTTACAACTTAGCAAAATAAGTAGCAGTTTTCTTTTTATAAAGAAAAACGTTTTAAAATGAATTTTAAGCTTTTTGTCTATATCCCCGTTGCACTATTACTTTTTATTTGCGATGGTAAGTATTTCTGATGCTTAATCTTTTCTGTTTTAAAGTTTCCTTTTCTTTTGTTATTTTCTTTCAGATTTCGTCCGAACAACTGACGATCGCATAGTGGGCGGCCGTCCCGCACACATTGGGGAAATCCCCTACCAAGTGTCCTTAAGAAAATCCTACAACGACAAACACTTCTGCGGTGGCGTACTGATTACTTCCAAACATGTTTTGACAGCTGCACATTGCATGTATTACATCTGGGGCGGTGTGTTGCCGCCTATAGTTGTCAGCGCTGTTTTTGGCCAGCTAGATCTCCCGATTACAGACGAAAGTATCTACAGAAACGCTTCGTCAATCCTGATTTATCCCACGTTCGTCAGGAAAACCATGGCTGACGATTTGGCGATAATAGAATTAGACCAAGAGGTACCCATTGGTACCAATGCTTTAATAAACACTATTGCTTTGAGAAAAGGAAGAATAAACGAAGGAAATTGCTTTGTTAGTGGTTGGGGAGTGGAGGAATACGTGAGAATTCAGTTCGATTTTGCGATTTGTACGTTAATTTATTTTTTGTAGAATTCTACGGTTGTAAGTGAAGAATTGTTGTTGGCTGAAGTGAATATTGTTGATTTTGAAGAGTGTCAGATTATGTACACTGAAAATATTACACTTTCCGATGGAATGATGTGTGCTGGACACGTTAATGGAACCACAGATGCTTGTCAAGTAAGAATTCAATAATAATAATAATTTTTTTTCCTTAATTATCCTTTAGTTTTAATGATACTGAATGTATTTTATCGATTTATTTATTTATCGAAAGGGTGACTCGGGTGGACCGTTGGTTTGCGACGGCCTTCTGACCGGTATTGTGTCATCGGGCAGCGGTTGCGGTTCAGCAGAATACCCCGGAATCTATGCAGAAATTTCCAGTTATCACGATTGGATAACAAACGTAACAACGATTGCAAATTATCAACCCGAACAAGTTGCCGGCACGCAACCGTACGACGAAAACGGATTTCTCACAAACAAAGACATCAACAGTAGTAAAAACGCAGGATTTTCAACTAAAATTAACATTCTTATACTATTTATATCAGTCTCATTACGAAATTTTACTTCATAAAACGATACTCGATAAAACAAAGCTTTTTCTTATTTTATGTAATGTTATCTTTATGTTAATTTATTTTTTTATATTTCTTACGTTGTAATTTTTATAAAAATAATAACTTACCTATTATTTCTTATAATAATAATAACGAAAATAAAATAACCTGACAGATTCTCTCTGACCGTCTGTCAAAATAATCTGACAGCTACTCCAGTGGTAACCCTCGTGAAGTTAGCTGCAAAGTTCTGTCAAAGCCATCTGTCATCATCGTCTGTCATTACTTTTACACTTCGTTTCTTTCCCACCCGGTTTCCAAGCGATATTATCGCTCGAGCCCGACAATGGACTACAAGGAGGAGCAGAAGAACGAGATCGAGGCGTTGGAGTCGATCTATTACGGCGAGGTGACCGGTGCGACCCCCTTACACGTGACATAACCTCAAAACAGTTCTAACCTTATGTCGCTTTCAGTGCTGTCATCCGAGCCGTTTTACAAGTTCTCGATACCGATCAAGACGGAAGCTTTCGAGCCGGACACGGAAGCCGGCTTAAGCTCGAACTTGGTGTTTACGTACACGGCGAAGTACCCGGAAGAGGGTCCCGTCATCGAACTGGAGCAGTCGGAGAACGTGTCGGGGGAGTACGAACGGAAACTGTTGGATTATCTGCGAACGCAAGTAAATACGATCGCTTCCGATAATATAAAAACGTGGTTCGATAATCTAAAATGGCTTTTAGATTGAAGAGAACTTAGGTATGGTTATGGTGTTTACTTTAGTTTCGTCGGCGCAGGAATGGCTCAATTTAAAATGGGACGATATTAAAAAGGCTAGAGAAGAAGAAGCGTTAAAAAGATTAAAGATCGAGGAGGAAGAAGAAATGGTAACGTAGTTTTTTTGTTGGGGGTTTTTAAATCTATCTGAAAGTTTACAGAAACGGTTCGAAGGAACGCTCGTTACCGTCGAATCGTTTCTAAATTGGAAGAGAAAGTTTTGCGACGAGATGGGTTATACGAAGAAGAAGGAAATCGCGGAAAAGGAGGCTAAGAAACTGACCGGCAGAGAATTGTTCCTTCGAGATAAGACGATGAACGAATCTGACCTTAAATTCCTCGATGAAAGCGATGCCGTTAAGGTGGACGAATCGTTATTTCAAGATCTCGACGACCTGGATCTCGAAGATGAAGACGACGAAGATTACAGACCCGGCAATAATTTCGGTGAGTCAGATGACAGTATGGACTAAATCGGTCCGCAAGATAAAAAGTTAACTTTGTATTATAGATACTATAGTTATTGCAGGTTCGCATTTTCTGCTATTTGTACTGAATTTTGTTGATTTATTTTTTAATAAACGCCGTTGTAAAAAAATGCAGCTAATAGCTGAAGTGGGATACTTTTTTTTTTACTAATATTTACAGGTTTTTGCACTGGATAAAAATATTCTAAATCTTATCGTTGTGATTCAGGTAGGTCATCGAAATCAACAAATATGATTATTTAATTAATTTTGTTAATAATTAAAATCGAAATTATAATGTTTTATTTTAGGTGAAGAAAAACAGATGAATGATTTATTTCTTAAAAATTAAACAGATAGCTTAGACCTTCTAATTTGTTTTTATCTTATAAAATACATATCACAATACGTAGAAAATCAGATATATCGTCGGTATCCTTTACGTTTTCTTTCGTTTTTCTAACATAATCTGAATTTCTTCTGAGGATTTGCCTTTGGTTTCTGGTACAAAAACCAACGTAAAGATAGTTCCTATCAGAGAGACTCCCCCGTAAATAAAAAATGCTCCTTCCGGTCCGAGCTCTTCTTCTATTATCAAAAAAGTTTTGGTCACCACGAAAACCAGTAACCAACCGAAGAAATTGTTGAAAGACGTGACCAAACTTTTCGTTTCTTGCGGATTCATCTCCGCGTTTAACATTAATGGAATGGGGGCTAAACCGATCGCGTAGCTAATGTAGAAAATTGCCAAAGCGACCAAAGGTATAAAACTGATGATATCTAATCCCACCCCATCGATTAAATTTTGATTTTTCAGCAGAAAACAAATGGCAACCACCGTAACGCAGATCGTTATAGCAAGCTGGGATAACAAAAGAAGTATTCTACGCCCGATTTTGTCTACGATAGCCGACTGGATTATGCCGAAAACGGTTTGGAGTCCAACCAGGATGATAGGACCTATTTCCGGATCGAAACTTTCCGTGACGCTCTCGAAAATATACGAAGTGAACGCCGTCACCGAATCTATCCCGCATAAGAATCTGAAAACCATTAATCCGGCCGTGATGAAGAAAGCTCTCCTGGTCGAAACTTTCTTCGAAGCCTCCTTGATTATACTCCATGTATCCCCACTTCGTTCCATCCTCAAACTCTCTTTGATCTCGAAAATCTCGCTTTCCACGTCGTAGTTCTCACCTCTCAACTTCCGCAAGACTCTCCTCGCGTCCTCCTCTCTATTTTTCTTCAAATAATACACCGGCGTTTCCGGCATGAACACAAAGAAAGCGGCGAAGAAAAACGGCGCTACAAAACAGCATAAAGCGTACATTTTTATCGCCGCAAACTTCCCTACGATCACGTCGAAGAGGAGACCGAACGTGATCATCAGCTGCGTCAGGCTTCCCAGCGATCCCCTGATTTCTTTCTGGCTGATTTCGTTGCAGTATAGAGGGGCCGTCACCAGGAAGGAGCCCCCTACCATTCCTGTTAGAAATCTCCCGGCGTAGAGCATTTCTACGTTGGTCGCCCAAACGATTAATGCCCATCCTGTTGTTAGAGGGATTACCATTAGTAGTTTGGTTAATTTTCTTCCGATTAAATCGCATATTGCACCGATTATTAATGAGAGGAATGCTGCGCCTAAAAATGTTAAACTTCCGATCCAACCCAATTGGTTTTGATCGATTGGAAAGCCATATTGACCGTTCAAGAGTTGAGGGGATATTTGGGAGGTCCAAGCGATGATTGTACCAGTGGAAAATGCAGCGAAAGATGCTAAAAAATATAGAAGACCACATTAACTAAAAGTGTCTGGTGTGTGAATATTGATAATGTTACAGCTAATAAAGATAAGAAATAATCGATCTAATCTGGGTTGTTTCCCCAGATATATTGGATACATTTAATACACAAGTATTATAGATAAGTAATAGAGGAGATATACGATGTCCAGAATAATCTTTCTATGCATTAAGTTATAACATTTTTTCTTTATTTAACGAATTATCTCGTGCATTCATCTCACCTGATGTGGCTGCTAAGTATTGTGGAAACTTATTACCTTCTCCTCTATTCAATAAATTAGCATCTTTCATTTTGGTCGGTATAGTAACAGTTATCTACCAAATAAACAGGAATTAAAAAAATAATTAAACAACAATACCTTGTTCTATAATTTTAAATAAATATTATTTTTAAATTACCTTTTTAGATTTCATATTGGAGGTCAGTTTATAACTGAGAAATAAATAGTTAATGCATATCTATTATATCAGTGTCAATCTCGCTGCTATTGTAGTTTTTAATGATAACAGTAAAAGTAATTCACACAAACCATAAACTTATAACAACTACTGGTAGTTAGTTACAAATAAACTAAAACCTGCAAATTTATGGTAGCTTTTAATACCAAATGTATACGTCAGGTCAAAGTTACTGGCGAATGTTTATACAATAGTTAGCAAATACATTACCGCGAAATGTTTTCGAGTACATGAGTAAATAGGTTCAAAAATGTGAACGTAAACAAGCATAGAATGTATAATAATTAACAAAAGATTCTCAGTATGAACTTTTTTCTATTTTGCCTATTTGTGCGCATAGAAGTATGACGCGTGTTAGATATCATAATTCCGTCATTGTCTTTACCGTTATAAAGATAAGTGCTATTGTGATGTGTTTGGCAAACATACGGTAATCAGATGTCATTGAAATGTATGGAAAATTTGTCAATAAATCGCGTAAATCTGCAATTTTGCAGCTGTCTACACATTCGATGGTTTAGTGAGTGATTCATCAACAGGTGTCGCTCCAGTTATCAATATCAAAATTTTGAAATTTATGGCTGGGTTGTCTGAAAATTAAAAAATATTTTGCAAAAACGGATATAACTTTTTGCTGTACATAAGTATTGTAAAGGAGAATGAAAAATAAAACAATATAAAGTAAAGATTCATTGAGTAATCAGTTTATTCAAAATATGTTTGTTTTGTGCCACAAACCTAAAATCTGAAGATTATAGTAGAAAAAATGAATTTAGTATTTCCAATTACAAAAGTAATTTTATTAAATAAATAGTGCATTTTTAAAGTTTTAAAGTTCATAAACCTATATCGGTAATAAAAATCTACTTTACGTTCACTCAGGCTATCTAACATTTTACGACATTAGCAAAATAAAACATTTTGTTATTTTCTACATTAGCAAATAATTTTTTTTTATTTGCTTTATTAGTACAAAAATTACATTACTTTTTGTATTCTTCTCCATTTTGTATTCTGTATATTGTGAGAAGTTATATTTTGAATAGCACTAATATTAATAAGCACTAATATTAATAATTATTATCTATCAAAATACAATAAATCAGCTTTATACTAAAAACAATGCAAATGTATATTGTATCCATATTATCGAATTTCTTGGGTTTTCAATTTTACTGAATTTATCAAAATTGAAATTATCATTTTATAAAATTTTGTTATTTTTATGTTTTTTCCCATTTTGTTGAATTTGTCACTTTTAGAATGTTTTCAATTTTATAAGCTTTATTGAATATTTCGAGTTTTAAGGCTTTTAATTTTGTTGAATTTGTTGATTATACTTTTATCAGTTTGGTCGAATTTATTGTTTTTTTCGCGCTTTTTGGTACTTTTCTTGAATGTACACAAATTCAAGAAAACATTTTGTGAAATTGCAAACATCTTCTGAAATTTTCCAGCTTTACAAAATTCGTAATTTTTTTTTCATTTTCTTAAATTTGCTGATTTTACAGTTTAACATTTTGTGAAATTTGTCGAATGTCTGTCTCATTTTACTATTTTTTCCGATTTGGGAGATTCCGTTGAATTTTAA
>JAWQRJ010003898.1:0-11562 GCA_033557515.1 Diorygopyx duplodentatus
AAGGGGGGCTGACAAGTTGGAAACAAAATATCAACTCGAAACTAAATTTGAATAATTAGTAACGAACCAAAGTTATAGCACAGTTTAACATTCAGGAATAAGTAAATTAAAAAAGTACTTATTCCTGTTGATCCATCGTATTTTCTACGCCATTGTGTTTTAATTGTAACTGAATATGAAATTGAAACGCATAAACATAAAAAAATACCTAATTAATGAACAAACTATATTTTTCAATAAACCTATCCATCAATATTTAAAGCAGAACTGGTCAATACGAAACTTGTATTTGCTCTGTCTCACTTAGTTTATATATAAATAATTTTCATCTCATTCATGTGTATACTTTTAACGTGTAGTGTACAGTTTTGTTTGTTCCTAATGTTCATTTATTGTAACATTTAAGTTTGTTTTATTAACCATTATATATACATTCTCTTATAGGCAGCAATAAATTCTGCTGGGACACTGTAGCTCTACCACTGATCTTGCGAAGAATTGACATTTAAAAAGAAATTAATACGCTAGTGTTCTAAGAAAGTTATTTGGATGGATGAAGCACATATTAGCAGTCTTCGAACTTTAATAAACAAAAACAACAATAAGAATAATGAGTGCTTTTGTTTTTACAGTAGCAGAAAGATCCTTCCTTCTAAAGATCCAATCTTTTGGGGTAGTCATTTCCTTTTTTTTTAATGTCTGAAGGGTGGTTGGTTTATGTTTTTTAGATTTTGAATGTGCTTTAAGGTGTTATGAAACTGTGAAATGTATAAAACAAAACGGTGCAAAGTCAAATATTAAAAAGCTATGACCTTTCCAAAATGGAAATTGTCGTCAGGTTTACTACAACACTTCTTTAACATTTGAAAATGTGGGTATACACTCATGTCTATCTACCGGAGCATACTTCTAAAAAAAATTGCTAACCATTTTCAAATATCTGATGTAACCATCACACGACTTTCTGTTAGCTTGTTTGAATTTTGATACTTTTCTTCTTATAAATTTATGAAGGATATGTGATAGGTAAGTATTGTTTAACAATGAAGGAACACTGCCAAAAATCGACAGATATAAGTATTGTTAAAACAAAAATTAATAATTGTAATACAATAAAAATCGACGGCAAATTCGACAAGGAGTTCAAAAATGTCATAATATACAGGTGTTCCATTTAAAACCTGAAGTTAGGTATTGGTTAGAACAAATAGGATACTCTGTATATATGAAAATAATGTTATGTTATAGGCGAGACAACGTACTGTGACTTTTATTTGAAATATTTTTTACTGAAATGAACTAAGATGGCTATGATGCATTATTAACCGCTTATTATGTTGAACAAATGTAATTTTTTGTAAAAAAAAGATCCAATAATTCCTAAACGGTGCGACTTTGACAAATATATGTTTAATAAAATCGACCGTAAGTTCGATAAGGAGTTAAAAAATGCGATCATATACAGGATGTTCAATTCAAAAAACGGAAGTTGCATGGCATCTAGAAGAAATGGGACAAGAACTGAAATCGTGCAATTTATTTTAAACCTTTTTACCTAAAATGATTCGAAATTGGAGAAGTATTCACCACTAAGGCAGACTAACGGACGGACAGACCGATGTCAAAAAATAGTACTATTAATCTTAGAATAGCGTACTTCGCCAAGATATATCAAAATTTTGGAACGAATGCAATACTTCCTCTTTATACCTTTAGGGTAAGAGTATAAGGTATTCAAAATTATAGCTGATTTAGTTATAGTTTTACTGAAAGATAATATCCATAAAAGCGCCAGTTTTCGACGACGTTATTAGGAAGAAGAATTTCACAATTTATTTCTGAACAACTATCCAACAAATCTGCATAAAAATTGCGCATCCTATAGAAAACAGTATTGGCTGAAAATTAATTGTAATTTTGTTGGAGCATTTACTTTAGTACTGTATGTTACAATATATCATATACTACACGGTGATTAATAGGTAGTAATCTATTTTATTTCATATGGAAATATGGTAAATGCAATTAACATTATAAATCATTGGCCATATCTGTAGTTTCCTTATTACTGCTGCCGCCTCGGAACCGTTGTCATTTAAATTGATGATTAGGGGTTCTATCTGCATCTACAAAGTGAGCTCTTTGTCTGTACATATCCTCAACTTTTCTCTACACAATTTGGCAAATCGAATTAGGAATATTTTGCATACACGCAAAACATCATTAACTTTAAAAGTGGAATTTAATTTTGCCAGTGTAACTCCCAATGGACGACGGTAACCATAAAAGCATCATCACCGTGGAGTTCAGAGGTTATTTTTTCGAGTAGATACATTTTTCAACGTGCTTCGGACGAACTCATTCTAAAAGCTGATGTATTATTAATTCATTGACTTTCATTGACTGAACCGATCGTGCAGTCGTGCGATTTCGAAAATTGGCATCCGGCATTGTATGGTAGGATGCTTGTACTTGTGCTCTATGGTTTATGGCAATGATCGATTCATCCGGGATCTCAGTTAAAACAAATCTGAACCATTCTTCGAAATGTTCTTTGTTCATTTGGTTTTAACCTTAGATGAATTTCATAATTATCGGATATTTTTGATCCAAATATTAGTAAAAAAACATAATTTTAGGTCTGATGACCCCTTGTAGCGACTCACCTACCTCAATTGACCACTTGTACTAGTTTCACTTATCTCCGCAGATACACGCTTTATTGTTCTTTTGCTAATCTGTAAGCATGGAGCTATTTTTTAGCTGCATGCTCAATGTTAATGATCAAATACACCAATTCTTTTTTTCTTCCTCAAAATAGTTTTTTACTTTTGCAATGATTTCTTTTATTTCTTGGAAGTAGTGAGAATTCCAAAAAATCATATCATGTACCACAAAATAAAACCCTATCTATTTATTGTTTTCTTGACAAGAACTTCTTAATATCAAATAACAAACAACCCCGAAGAAATACAATCTGTTTAAAGAAAAATATAAAATCTTGATGATTTAGCAAAAGGACCCAGTTATTCTCCCCATTGCAATTTTCATCCAAAACAAAGGCCAATATGGCGTTGAAAAGTACAAATTAATTCATGAGAAAACAAAAATACTATTATGTTGTTATGAGTACGGCATTGTAATTTTTCCACTAAACATCATTTGATCGCAAAACTCTACTCGCCTATCGAAGTACTCTTCAGTTGCCTCATAATTTATCGACGTTAACTTTACCTTATGTAGATACATTTAACTTTCTTTCAAACTGGCAATCGTGAAATGGATATCATTATTTCGCAAAGTTCTCTGTTTATGCAGCAGAAAATGACTTGACATGTACCACCAACATAGCAACCCTTCTATATACCTTCTAGCAGTGGTTCGAGTCACCCAAAACGACAAAAGTTAATTCCAGAGGCAGTGAGGCTTTTTCCAAAATCCTCAAGACGACAACAAAAAACCAAGAGGGAACCAGGAAGATCGACTCCAGAAAAATTAAGAGAAAAAAATTAATTGAAGAGATGAAAAGAGAAAAATTAAAGAGAAAGAACAGGCCCGAAAAAAAAGGAACGAGTAATGAAAAATTTAATAAGAGAAGAACAAAATGTAAAAGTGCATGCGATCAAAAATACTTTCATAAAGGAAAAGCAAAACCAGAAACTGAAAGTTCATCTGAAGAAAGCAACTCAAATATTTCAGCAAGAGATCATTCTATCGATGACTTCAGTGAACAATTAGAGGAAGTCGATGGTTTTGACGCGAAATTTCTGCAAAGAAATGATTTTATTCTGACTAGATTCCCCACAAAAGTTCAGATGATCCATTACATTGGACAAATAGAGAAAATTTGTGGCTTAACTGTTACTGCAAAATACCTTAGAAGAGAAGAATGTTGCAACTACATTTTTATTTCTCTGATGTTGAGGACATTTATGAAGTAAACATTGATGATGTACTAATGACTTTTTAAAACCTTCTCTAAAGGCCAAAACAGCAAGAACTCCTTCACGATTTATTTTTAATTTCAACTTTGATAACCTGATAGTCCGTTAATTCCATTTTTGTATTGTTTATATTTCAATAAAGCCTTCTGAATGTTTAACATTGTGAGTTATTTATTAGGTTGAAACTACCTCACCAGAAGGTCGAACCTCCCCCACCAGTGGGATTCATTAAACCATTTGAAACTTCCTTTCTCTCCATCACTTGATGTTTATGTAGCGTTGAAATACTCTCCAGAATATCCTGATCTGTAGGATAGTCTGTAAGTCAGTAAGTCGGAGTCCATTTCTAGCAAAGCATCAAAAGTCACATGCGGAACATCCAACAATTATTTGTATCTTTCAAAATGATCCTTTAATTCATAAAGCACAATAACATAATCTTTTGCTTTCTGCAATATTTCTCTTAATTGAAAAAGAGGAATTTCATCTTCCTCTTCGTTGTTGTTAAAATCAGCCTTTTTAAAGGAATTTTGATAACCTGTGTTACATCCACATTTCAGGTCATAACAACATGTCTCACATAATTCAATAATGTTAAGAATTGATTTGTCTTTTTCAAATGCCCCAAAGATATTTTTTATAATACTTCTTTTGTAATGGTGCTTAAAACTTGTTATGATTATGGTCGTAAAAATTCAAATTCACAGCGTTCAGTTGTTATCTACAAACATTAATACCTTGTTGCCTTCAAGTAAAAACTGTTTGTCTATTTTAATAAGCCAATCCTCAAAAATTTGTGAGGTCATCAATGCCTTTCTGTTGCTTTCATAGCCAACTGGAAGCCATTTATTCCTTTAAAACATCGCGACATTCATCTTTAGACTTCTTCCAATCATCAGAGGTTTCATCTTTTCTGAGCCACTCACATTTGATGCTAGAAGGCATATGCCACGCTCTTTGCTAAGTTTCCCACCGAAGAATTTGTCGTCCTTCAATGCCAACGTTTTGTTGGCATTAAGGGCATACTTAAAGAATAACCCTGTCTCATCAGGATTGAAAATGTCATTCTCATTGTAGGGTCCAAAAATCCCTGGCAATGCGTTTCTGAACCAATCGCTCTTCTGCGATCTCTCAGTGAAAACAAACTTAAAATGTCGCTATATGTAAGCTAAAATATACGCTGGCAATTGCCCGAATTCTAGAACGCTGGTGATTCCCTGAGTTCTAGTACATACAATCTTATATTCAATAACGAGTTATGAAAGTTTTACGTCGTAAATATCCGCATTTGTTTTCGAGTTGGGGAAATATTCGAGTTATGGAAATTCGAGTTAAAGAGGTTGATAATCATGGAAACTTAATGGTTACCATTAAGTTTCAGGGATCGGAAAATATGCGAGTTAGAGAAAATTTCGAGTTCGAGTTAGGGAGTCCCACTGTAATAGCAAATATAGCACTATTAGGCATCACATAAATACTCGATTGAACCATCAAATCGATTAGAAGTCAATAAATGTAATCCATCAGCTATTTAAAGGTTCGTACATTTTATAGAATCTAGATTTTATAACTTACTCCCGAAATCAATTCAGCAAATAAAACATAAATATAGATTTAAAAAGTAAGTTAAAGAATATGTGGATCAGAATCAACAAGTTCTTGCAATAATTCAGGGTATTGCTTATCTCCTCATTAAATTACATTAAGCAAATAAACAAACCAACCTTCGGTGGGTGCAAACAAGCTTTGCTTAGGCGCCCATAATCCAATTATCTGTTTTCCTCTGTTTGGAATTTGAATTATTGGAACGATGTCTATTAACATCGTTTCAAAAAATTATATTGGCTATAAGATGTGGATGTTATATTCACTTTCCTTTTTTTTAAGTTGAAGAATGTAGTATATCCACTATTATATAAATGAGCAAAAATTGTATATTTATTTATTTATTAGCAAACCGTTTTTTTAAATGCCACACGATGTTGATCATATTTGCACGATACAGACATTAAGCTACGATGAATCCATTGAGGTAGGTCTCGACTCTCACTTAATGCGATTTATTTTTTTATGAGCGTTTGAAACTCGGCAAAATTCGGAAATCGAAATGTGAGGAAAAATTGCGCAGCTAGGCAACCAGTCGTACAACAGGCCAATCTTGGTTGTATATATGGCTTTTTTTAATAATCAAAGGGAATGTACCGTTCTAAAAGGCTTAATGGCTAGTAATAGCGTTTTATTTATTTTTGTGTTTACATGTTGTGTTCTCAACATATAAAAAAAGTAGTTTTTGCTGATTATAGCGGGCAACGGGTTAGGGGTGGAAACAATGTTTTTTGTGTTTTTATCCCCCGAGCGAGCTCGGTCTTCCACGTACTGTTATACTATCAATCGCGCTAATCTTGTATAGAAATATATTTGTACGGATCTTCTCGGGAACGAAACCATTAGTGTGGGTAATATACTGGTCGCTATAAGTAAATGAACACTGCGCGTAGTGTGGTAAATTTTCATAAAGGAAGGATGTTAACTAAGATTCATACTAAGAAACGATGAAAAATTGAACAAGATACAATTGTATCAATTTACGAAACACTAATAATGCGTGGCTGCACCTCTGTTTCTTACGAATTCAGCTAGTTGATTAGGCATACTTGAAATAAGCGAATTAATACTAGGTGGTATGCTATTCCAACAATCGAAAATACGTCATTAGAGAACATTTAAACTGTTTGGGGTGCTGTAAAGCGTTTAAGCTTTGTCCTACATATCCCACACGTGTTGTATAGGTGATAAGTTCGGCGAATGAGAAGGCCATGGAAATATATCAATATTAGCATTAGCCGTACCTAGAAACTCAATAGTAACCCTGGAAGTATTGGCCGCGCATTGTCCTGCTGGAAAATGGGACTTTCTAGTTCTTGGAGAGATGGGATTAGAACACTTCTGCTTCCATGACAGATAGCATACCATATCATCACACCTTGGGTAAGAGCCGTATGCCGTTGTACAGAAAACTGAAAGTTTCTTCTTTCCCCAGGTTGTCTTCTGACCATTCTCCAACCATTATGAGTCCATAAACACAATCGAGATACGTCAGAAAACACGGCTTGACTACATTCCTCATTCCAATGTAACTTTTCATTCCACCACTCTAGTGCTGCAATTTTATGTCGTGGCGTTAGAGATAAACAAAGTAATTAAATTCTACCAGGTATTTCACACAAATGAAAACTACTGAAGTTTACATCCTTTCTTAATATGAATAAAATACATCTTTCCTGGAAGTGTCATCAAAATTTACCAAAGTATACTTGGTGTTCACTTATTTATGGTGGCCAGTATATTTGCAGGATTTAAAGATTCCGGTTCGCGAAATTTTTGATGTCTCTGATGGAAACTCGCCTCTAAAATTTATTGGCGATTTCCAGGTCTGTAAGTTTTCTGTAAAAATAACAGATACACACTTTGACCTAACCGTGCAAACAGCCAGTTGTGAAATGACGAGAGTCTGCCGTTGAGGTTGGCATCTAATCCACTGACAGTACAACCAGTAACCAACCAGTGTAACCAGTGTAACTACCAGTGGTGACAGTCTGCGGTGCCATCAAAGTCCCTAGATGTATAAAGTACCGCGATTGGTCGCCATTTTATGTCCCCGTGAAATTCAAAATCGAAAGAACTTGCTACTGAAGTTTGATTAAAGAATAAGCCGGATATTAATTTTAAATTAAAGGTAAATTATAAGGTAATTAATTTTAAATTAATTATAAACAGTATTTGGCAAACTCGGCAAAGAATGGTCGACCAGGTGTTTAACAATAATACGAGTAGTAAATAAATACTTTTTCCTACTCCCACTTGTCTATCGTCTGTTTTCCTTTACACTTTACTGAATGGATATGTAGGCAATTCCGGTTAACTTAACGGATATAATTTCATATCCACACACGTACGGATATGAAAATCCACCAATCACCAAACCATTATCATGTCGTTACCTAGGCAACTAAAAAATAATAAATTAGATCTGTCAAACGAGTTTGACAAGCTAATATGTAATAAATTTTGCTACTAAATTTAAATCAAAATTAGTGAGTCTAGTGAAGAATCAATGGTCTGCACCCCTCCAGATATTTGTTCCACAGCGAATGAAACCTACAACTCATTCTGTGTTGCTGTATATTTTCAATAAAATTTTTAAATTTCTAAAATCCTTTTTGATACATATGTATGTATATATTTTTCATTATTAAGTCGTAGAAAAAAAGCACCGTACAACTCGAGTGGAATGTCCATATCGCCCTCGAATGATTGAGCACAATAATAAATTGTTTAGTGTGGCCAAGTATAATTTTGAAATAAGGCGATCAATTTTCAATTACGTGCATCATTTTTAACGAAGGTATGGGATGCGGGTAAATTCTAATCACAAATTGCATTTCCTTAAACTCTAATACCGCTAAAGTTGAAAATGTTAAGATTAAATTTAAACGTGATAAATGTTCAATTATAGGATGCTCTCTTGCGTAGGTGTTTATATAAACGTTAAAAGGTGGAATATCGCCAAGTTAATTAAAAACGCATTAATTAAAGGATGAAGCAGGTAAATATTTAACAAACATCTAGTTAAACTAATAAAAGGACAGTTTAATAGGTAGGAATCCACTCCTTTTGTATGAAAAAAAAAACAAAATTCATTTATTAGCATATACAGTTTGCATTGTAGACCCATTTTTGCTTCTTGTATTAACAATGCCAGAGCAACTTTGTAGTTTATTTTATTATTATATAAGTAAAAATCAATACTTTTTGTTTCAAATTTTCTATCGCAAAAATGGTGGTAAAGTGCGAATTTGATTGTATATTTTTTGCCTAAGCGCTTTGAGTATGTATTAGTAAGATCTGGGATCGTAAATAACATTATCGACCAAACATAAAAAAGAATAATTAATGGTGTACTTGTGAATACAGAAATCCTACCTTTAACGACTTCACGCTCGACGCTTGATTTTTATACGATACCCATAACTCTGGAATGATAGCCCAATAATGTCGAGATGATGGAACGCTAATAAAATTGTAGAGGCTACATAAACTACGTGCGATATCGACACACACTTTGAAAGATTACATATTTACAAGCCATTTTGATCAAAATGTTCCATTTATACGGCTTTCAAGCTTTATTTTTCCGCGGAAATGCAGAATATATACTTGCATTCTGCGCACAGTGGGAAATATTTTACGACACGACCCACATTTCCTTTGCCATTCGATGTGCAGTTAACGTTTGGCGTCCCACCGAGTTCCTGCACGATACATGAGCAGCAAAAACGTTCAGGAATCGATGGAAACGTCGCGCTAACGTGAGAACTTCAACTGCTAGGAACACACTCCGGTGAACTTTGGATTCCTCTTTAAACCCTCCAATAAAACGTCGACCACAGCACGTTTTATCACACTTTAAAACTTCAAAGACCTCGGGACTGCCGGTTATCGACAAACAGATGAAAATCTGTGGCCCGCTCGGACTTTACAGCTTCCTTTAAAACGCCGGATTGTTTCACTTAAGGAAAAGCTAGTCGCAATTAAGTCTGTTTTACGACGCCAGCTTTGACGATAAAAGTTAACGCGGTTTATAAGCTCTGTAAAGCAGTGCGTTAAAGTACAAAGATTTAGAAGCCTTTTAGGGAAATAACGTGAAGAATGGTAGTAAAGTGTAAATAAATAATAATTTGTAAAGGATAATGAGACAGGTAAGTGAGAATAATGGGGTATAAGAGAATAATGTGCTGTCATGTATAAAACAAATGACCTACCCATCTTATGTCAGGCAGGGATTTCAGTCAACGACGATATTAAGTTTTCCCAAACAATAGTATTCACAATTTATTTTGCTTCCTTTCTTTTAAAATCATCCTCATCTACAGACTGTTGTTGCTATAGGACTGCCATATCACGAATACAATATTATATTAGAAATAAAGTCATTTTTTTTAATTTCAAGAACATAACTAATATTAATTTTTTTTTGTTTACATTTCTTATAATTAAATATAGTTGTAAAATAATTGTGGGTTTTCAAATTATAGAGAAACTTACAGCTTCTATAGAGCCAGTTTAATTTATCATGGAAATGGAATCTCAAAGTCACATACAATGTCTTTTCTATTTTGTTATTAAACTCATCAAATCTGTAATTATTTGTGTAAAAAACAAAAATCCGTGTTGTTCGAACACAATTCACAAAAAAATCACCAAGTAACCTGATGATTATTGATCTCTAATTATCTGATGATTATATTATTGGTCTATAGCTCAATAACATTCAGCAATTTTAATTTGAACCGACTTAATAACATCGCGGGAAAAATCATAAAAGTATAAATAGTATAAGTATAGTGTCCCCGAGCGGTGTTCGAAGCCGTGTTCCTCCTATTACCAGTAGGTTGCAAAACAAAAATAATAAACAACAAAAATAAAGATAAAGCAGAATAAGTTAAATACCATATACACCACAAAATTATGTTATACATTCTTAATTGTTCAAACATTCAAATAAAATAATAAAATTCTTTGCAGATATTTTCTACTTTCCTTTTGTCATGGCCTCTGGGAATTGTTTATGTATCCATGTGCTATTTGGTTATATATTTATTTGGTTATCTTGCCACCTAGGGAGAATTTAAAAATCTTGCAGTTAAGCTGTGAAATCATGAAGGGACATATAAGCAGTCCTTTATGCTTGGCTCATAGGAAAAAAAACAAATTTGCCAATAACAGTAAAATCATTTAAAAAAGTGATCATGAAAAAAATCATACGGGTCCAAACTCACAACAATCGAATTGAGTATCGTGCTCAACACACACTTACAGCATTAACAAAATTATGCAGTATTGTATATCGGAGCAAAATCTCACGCAAAATCTGGTATTTAGCCTTCGAATATCATGGAACTAATAATAGGTAGAGCTTACACGTTATTATGTAAATCCTCTACTTTATATCCCAATTTCACGAATATAGGAAATGCAAAATATGTATCTGCAAATGTAATGTTTAGTCTACGTTGGAAAACCGTGACAATGCATAATAATGCCCTGTTTGATTGTTAGCATTCAATGCAGGAGTCTATTAATATTGATGCACGACCAGTCAACCCTAAATTAGATAATGTTTCATCTTCCTATAACTATAGCTGACAGCTTCCGCATAATATCGTATGTCACATCCCGTACATACTAATGGAATACGCGCTAACCGACATTCTTGTTTTATACTTGGCGTAAACATAAAGCAGCGACCACTCAACTGACGTGACATGCCATACACAGGCAGTGGGACAATACTTTTATTTCATAGTCTAAAATAATAATAAAGTTTTAATTTAATAGTAAAAATGGGGTTACACAGACAATTTGAATTAAAAAATAATAAAAATCAAATTCAAAATCAATTCTTAAGATTCAATGTGAATAATGTGAGGTGCCGTAAAAAATATAAAAGTGCAACTTTCCGTTATGCCAGGTTCTGCAATGTTAGATACCCAACAACTTAACTTATAACATACGATATCATTTTCGGGCGCAAAATTGGTCCGAATTTTCTTACTAC
>JAWQRJ010003899.1:0-11562 GCA_033557515.1 Diorygopyx duplodentatus
ATCTACCTCCTCTACTTTAGAAGGTATCTTTAATCAGAGTTACGAATGATGCAAAAATTAGATACATCATCCATCAGAAAAAAAATTGTTTTGCCGGTGTGATTTTTGATATTTCTTCAAAATTACGTAATCCAAAATAACTTCATTAAGGTCTCTGCACCAACAATTACTCGTTCTCTATTTTTTATCTCCAAATTTTCTTGTACCTCCAATATTTCCAGAGATTTCTTTGATTATATGAAGAACATTTTTTTTTTGGATAAAACTGAATCGTGTTGCAATTTTTTGATTTTCTCTTCAGTTACTCGTTTTAAGAACATATCTTAGATGATTTCTTACAGAAAATTAACTGGCCTTTGCTTTTTTATTTAAGATTTTTTTATCTGCCTTCTCTACTTTAGGAGATTTGTTTAATCAAAGTTCTGAAAGATGAAAATATAAAATATATGTATAAAGTGGACGATTTTTTAAATTTCTCTCAAAATAATAGAATATAAAGGAATTTTAGAGAAATTTCCTACATAACATAATTTCCTAATTATTTTGTATTTACAAAAATTTCTCGGATCTTTCATATTTTCCCACATATTTTTGATTGCATTAAGTAAATCGTATTTTTTAGACAAAACTATATCTTTCTGCATTGTCTTGTTTTTCTCTTAACTAATTAACATATCTTTCTTTTCTTATATACCTCCTATATTTTTTATTTACCTCCCCTCCTTCAGCAGATATCTTTAAGCAAAGTAACGAAAGAAGCAAAAATTAGATGTTCCCGTTAGGCAGAAAATAAAATTATATTTTGTTGGTGTAATTTTTAAAATTTCTTCAAAATTATGTAATTCAAAACAACTTTCGTTCTTTACTCAAAATAAAAAAAAAATAATTAAAAAAAATAAATATTAAAAATAAAAATTATTCGTTCTTTACTTTTTATCCTAAAAACTTTCTTATACCTCCAATATTGTGAGATAAAGTTGTAAGGTGTTGTAATCTTTTGTTTTTCTCTTAAATAATTCGATTTAAAAACATATTCTAGACGATTTCTTACAGAGAATTAACTTCTCTTTCTTTTTCTATTAGGAACTGTCGATGTATTTCTTCTACTTTAGCAGACATTGTCCATTGAAGTCACGAAATACGTAAATATATTTAAGAAGCTTTTGCAGTTTCCAAAGCAGTGTTAAAAGTTTTCCACTTGGATTTCGATACAGCAAGCGGGGTGCGAGGAACAACGATGTTTAATCTAAGATTTTATATATTTTAGCTGACAACTATATATTTTTAAAAGGTATAATTAAGTTGTGGAATTTAGGGAAGTTAGGGAATATTATTATTATTATACTGGGAATTAGTGTAAATAATTATTACCTGAATGCAGAAGTATACATTGTCAAAGTTCGAATAGGAAGGGAACTAAAAGATAAAAATATTTTCAATAAGCTGGCAGTTCCGGTTATACCGGAAGTTGACTACAGCTTTGTCAATTTAAATGGAATAACCCCAATTTTATTTTATTTTCTTAATCCATATTTAATTTTCAACAACTTTCGTAATATGTTTGTCAGGCCTAAACTAATCGTTTTCGAGATATTGATTTTTGGCAAAAAATATGCAACCGCAGCAACATTTTGAAAAATCGAATTTTCATAATTAGACTTATGCGACTATGTTCATACTTTATTAACCATTAGTTGAGATATTCAACTTTTCAGAAATACACCAGGCGGAGCACTCTTACGTATGTTCTTTACAAAATTGAATTTTGAAACTTTATATGACAAAATAGTGAAAAGTGATATTTTTTTGAAGGGCACCCACCAGTTATTTTTATCTTATCGCATGCAGAGTTAAACGGTGTTTGGTTTCCCTATACCTAAAATGTATCATTTTCTGATTATTGAAGGATTTTCGAGCTCTTGCTATAAAAGCGATCCTTTGACAATACATTCATTTGTTGTAAATTGAGTTGCCTACCAATTAGTTATCAATTTTGACATTTATGTAAGTTGGGTTGGTTGATTTCATATTTAGGGTGAAAAATCAATGCATGTATTATTTGGAAATCGAGTTATCAAGATATTTCACAAGTTTAGTTCTTGACAGCATAATGTAGTTATGGTTTTAGCTTATTTTATGGTAATCTAAGACAAATTACTAAAGAAAGTGATCAAATCGTTCCCCATTTCTTTTTAAACATATCAGAATTCTTGATTGGACTCCATTGACAGTTACATTTCGAATTTAAAATGCACCTATAACCATTTAAGTGATTTTAAGTGATCGACGACACAACATTAAAATGGAACATTTTAATGAACGTTTAATAATTTCGTGTTTCAAACAGAAACAATTTTGTTTTTAAATTTTGTTTTTATTAAAAACTATTAATAAAAAAATTTTCGTTTTAAAAATACATGTTTCGATTATTAAATATTTTGTATCTATGAATTAAAATGTTTTAAAAATTTGTTTTATTTAAAGTATTGAAGTTCTTTGACTGATTTTATTGTTAATGAAAACATATTTAATCTTTGTCACGTTGTTGTGATATTGTTCATGGGAAAGAAAAATATTTCAACATAACACATTATAGCGTAGCACATCAAATCTGAGAATGCAATACCATGGAATTTTAAAGGACATCAAAAGATCTCCAATTGCGCAACCACCAATTGTCAGCCCATCGCAATGAAACGTCGTTTGTCAAGCGACCGTTTTAAACTAAAAAAATCTCTTATGCAAATGGACTGCCGTAATATATCACAGTTGCAGGGACAGTTTTCAACTGGGTTACAAAGTAAACACATGTCGCATGAAGTGTAAATGATAGCTGAAACTTTAATAATGGACGGCCAACGCTCGACTGGGTGGCGGGAGGTTTCCCCCCCGCGCTTTCTCTTTAAAAGAGAATTTAATACTTCACGCGGCTTACGAGTGAACAGTAATACCTACTGCTGCCAGCTTCCATTACGAAGCCGTCAATTTCAGGCGGAAAGATTTGCGTTCGGGCGACACACTTCCAAGCCTCTCGGTACAATAACTTTAATAATTAACTTTCAACCGAGGTAAATAACATCGCGTACGTTAAACAACTCAAACTGGTAACTCACAAAACGTTCTCGCACGCTTTCGCGTACCGTATAGAATTACATAAGAAACTTTGCAATTAATGCCTCCATAAACGTCATACTCGCAGAAATTGAATTCACACTTGAATGGGGAACATAGACATACCATTTTTTTAATAGTTTAACCACACTGAAACTTTAATTGGATTTGTTAAATCACTAAGTAACAATTAGGTATCGTGACGCGCCAATTGATTCCATCAGGGCCCTATAAACTTCGCAAAGCAAAAGTTGTTTTTCGGCACGTGATAGGCACATAAATCTGCACCCCCCCACATAATGAAAAATGGTCGTCAAGATAAAGTTACCGAAGAAGAACTGAGCGGCATGCAACTCTCCCATATATTTATCTCGTTGATGATATCGAAAGATATATCGTCGAAGGGATAAGAATCTATTTTGCGTTCTATTTGGATTGGTTAATTGGAAGGTGGTTTTTTCCGAACGGAGTGAGTGATTTATTGCGAAACGCCGCTTGGAGAATAGGTAATAGATCAAGTTCCCGTGGCATCGACTAATACGCATGCGTTTCAGCATATGAAGCTTACTTAAAACTTAACGTGCGAAACTTTGCTGAGTAGACAGATAAAAGTGTCCAGTCAGCATACGATAAGAAATCTGTATAAAAGAGCTCTGCTCCGTGCAACTTACAGAATACTTCGTTCCCAAAAGGTTAGTCATTATATTAACCTTGGATATTATATAGGTCATGTGAAGGTCATTATTAAATTTTTGTGATTGACCCCTATTTTTGATTCCACAAATGCAAAGAGCAGAAATGTTTACGTCTTATTAATTCATAACTAATATTTAGTACAAGGAGACGTCCAATCCCCACATATTTATTTCTCTGATATAGAAAGATATATAGTCGAAGGATAAGGATCTATTTTACGTTACGCTTCGGCTCGGTTAATTGGAAAGTCCGTTTTTTCACCGTGCGCGAGAGCAATTTATCGCGGAACGCCGTTTAGCAAAAGGGGTAATAGATCAAGTTGCAGTGGCACGGGGCCGCGTGTGTGTGTTGTATCCCGCAGGACGATTCGTCCTTCGTACGTCTAGACGGAACGGGCCGCCGAATATCAAACTGCCGGATGTGTCTTACCGGACAGGTTTCACCTGCTGCGGACTTCCGTCGGACCGTGTTTCCAAGCTCGCAGTTGACAAGTCCTTGCGGGACCACGGCCCGGCGAAAATTTACATTTTACTTCCTGAAGTTAGTTAGAACTGATTTAGTATTCAACGGGGAGCAGAGTTTCTATATGTGCATTCGTTTACGTTACGTTTTAGACGACTCTGGCGTCAACCTAGTTTGGGTCGGTGTTCTGCTTTTGCAAAATTAAAAAGATGTAAGTGTCCTGTCTATGATGGGTTCTCAGAATTATCCTGAACAGATTCCTGTTGGGCGAATCAATATCTAGTCAACTAGTCTCCATTAATTCGCTCGTCCTTCTAACGAATTTAAATATTTCCTTTTTGCGTCTTCATATTTCTAAATTACCAGATGTTTCCAATTCTCGTTTTGTCTTATGGAATTTCTTCTATATTATGAATTCACGTAGTTGGAAAAGACAACTGCTTTCATGTCTTCCTCTGTTTCTTTCGTTCATCAATTTAGGATCTTAACCTTCTTCTTCTTCTTCAACAAGTTTAATTTCTTCTGGTTCGTTGACTTCTAGCGGCTTTTTTAAAACTTTGTTCTACGAATTTCTTCAACATCTTCGTCCCCTTCTAAGTTTGGTACTGTGTAGGCTCCTTTGCTTTTACTTTGGCATTTATTTGACATTTACTATTGCATTGTAGACTCCATTTCTTCAGGTTTTCGACTTTTGTTTTAGTTTCCTCCAGTTTTCTTCATCTTTTCTTCTTTTCTTGGCCTTCTCGTACTGATTTTTCTGCGTTTTGAGCCAGCTACATCAAATAGTAGAAAGAATGAAGTAGAACAAATCTCTGCGGGTCTCTACTCAACATTGTCTTTACTTGTTTGCACAATTACTTATCAGTTTTTTCTTCTAATTTGTAGTTTTTCTTCTTCTTTCCATATTGTTCTTTCTCTTCTATTTCTTAGGCACCTTTTTCACAGTTGCTGATCCTTTTCTTTCTTCACTAATTTCAATTATTTCCTTAGACTGATTTTCAACAGGTTTGTGTGCGTTTGGTTTTTAACCTCTTCTATTACCAAGACAAAAAGTTAGAAAACTGGTTTTATTTTATCTGCTTTTTCAATTTCTTCTACTCTAACTTTCTTCAAGGATATTTTTTCTCTATTGGTTTTATTTCCACATCGCCGTTCCCCATTTCCTCCATTCCCACCATTCCCCATTTATTTCCCACCTGTCAGTTCGAAATTTCGTAATCCCTTCTTCTTTCGGCTCTGTTTCTCCTTTGACTCCCAGAATTTATTATCTTCTTTAGGTGCCCATTCTTCAACTATTTCTTCTTTTTCATCTGGATCTTGGAATTCCTGGTTTTAGGTTTCTCTTCCGCTGTAGACCAGAATCAATAATATGGTTTGTTTTACTTCTTAATTTTTTTTAATGCTTCCTTTTCCTTCTCAATGGTTTTTTCATTTTTTCCCTTCACCTGTATTTTCTAAGCTTATTTTGAAATAAGGCCATTTCTTTTGTATAGTCTTTTCTCCATTTGGACCTAACTTCTTAACTTCTTTTAGCTTTTCGCTCTCCTTTAGGTTTTCCTTCTTCTAGAGACTTTTTCTCTTTAGGGTTGGTTTCTTCGATCGGTTTTTCTGTTGCTTACTGAAGTTATTTGCGCTATTTCTTCTACTTTTTCTTTCTTGCCTTCTGCCTTTCATCTGGCTGTTTGGATTCTGAACTTAGAAGACTTGATCTATTTCTACTATCTTTATTTCCTCGATTACTAAATTTAATTATTATTATATATTCGAAGTCAATTCATTTTTTTTCAGTTTTTATTCTTCGAAGTCAATTCTTTAATAGTAGGGATCCCTAATAGTAGGGATTCTGATCTATAGCGGAAGAGAAACTTAAAACAGGAAAAATCAAGATCCAGATGAAAAAGAAGAATAGGTGAAGAATGAGCACATAAACAACTGAGTGGAATTATGGAACAGTAATAAATTCTGGAAGTTAAAGAAGAAACAGATCCGAAAAAGGATGGGATTACGAAATTTCGAACACACAGATGGGAAATAAAGTCAATGGAGGAAATGCGTAATGGCGATGTGGAAATAAAACCAACAGAGACAAAATATCATTGAAGAAAGTTACAATACAAGAAATTTAAAAAATAGATAAAATAGAACCAGTTTTCTATTGGTAATAGAAGAGGTTAAAAATCAAAAGCACATAAACCGGTTGAAAAGCGGTCGAATGAAATAACTGAAATTAGTGAAGGAAGAAAAGGATCAGCAATTGTGAAAAAGTTGCCTGAGAAATCATAGAGGAACAACAATGTGGAAAGAAGAAGACAAACTACATATTAGAAGAAACTACCTTAAGAAGGAAAAACTAAAAAGTACTTGTGCAAACAAGTAAAGACAATGTTGAGTAGATACCAGCAGAGATATTCTCTACTTCATTCTTTCTACTATTTGAAGGTGCAGAAAAATCAGTACGAGGATAAGAAAAGAAGAAAAGTTGAAGAAACTGGAGGAAACTAAATCAAAAGTCGGAAACCTAAAAACTTTTAGCGTGCAGAAGAAAAAGTAAAAGCAAAGGAGCCTTCAGAGTAGCAAACTTGGAAGGAGACCCAGTTGTTGAAGAAATTCGTAGAATAAAGTCTTAGAAAGGCCGGTAGAAGTCAAGGAACCAGAGGAAATTATACTTGTTGAAGAAGAAGAATGTTAAGATCCTAAATTGATGAACGAAAGAAACGGAGGAAGACATAAATGTAGTTAGAAAATAGTGTGAATTCATAATATAGAAGAAATTCCATAAGACAAGCAGAACAAGAAAACTATTGCCAGAAAAGAAAACCGAAGGAGTCAATAGAAGTAAACGCAGAGAAAGTAGTTGAGACTGAGGAAGATAATTAACGGAGATTAAAGGAAAGTCCTTCGAAGAGAAACTGAAGGATGTTAGAAAATTTAGATAGAAGAGAACGGAAGAAAATATATTGAGAAGATATATTTAGACGGACGTATCTTCTAAAGGCAAAAATTAAGAGGAAGGTAAAAATATTGACAAGGAATTATTCCCAGAAAGTACGAAATAGAACAAATTAAACCAGAACCAGTAAAGCCAATAAAAGGCGATAGAAGAACAGAAACCTGAAAAAGAAGAAAAATTAGATAAATATAAACCTAAATGCAAAATAAAACACCATATTTTCTATGATGTTTTGTTACTTAGGATAGTTAGAAAACAGAGGTATAAGGGAGGAAGCTGAAAAAACACTGAAGAGAAAGCATTTGCAAAAATTAAGAATCAACAGAATTAAAATAAACAGAACTGTGAGGATAAACCTAAAGCAGTTAAAGGAAACCTCATAGAAGAGAAAGCAAATAAAGCTAGAAAAACCGGACGGAAAGAAGAAGAAATAACAGACATTTAGCAAGCATTTGCAGAAACTAACTAAGATTTAAAATCAGCATCGATAAGGCCCATAAGAGAACAGTAACAGAAGAACCAGAAGAGAGTAACAGAAGCGTATAAGAAAAGTCTAAAGAAGAAGAAAGCCTAGATTAAGGTATAAGGGAGAAAAAGGGAGAATAGAAACTAAGGACAGTCAGAAAACCCAGATGGAAGAGGGAAGAAGATTAAGAAATCATTTGGAAAGAACCATTTGACACAATTAAGAAACAAAAGAAAATACACCGCCAGTAAAGCGCATAAAAGAACATTGTGATTGTAGAAATAGAGAAACACCTAAGAAGAAGAAACAGGATACTGAAGAGATGATGAAATAATACAAAAGGAAATAGACAAAGCATTGATGAAAATTATTAGAGAGGATATGCGCGTCAGGTAAAAGGTTGATGAATAATGAAACTTGAAGATAACACAGCGGTAGATAATTAAACCTGAAGTAAACCTTCAGGAGATTTTAAACTAGTTGAATAAACACGAGAAGAAGACAAACAAGCTTACAACAAACATAAACAACAAATAGAATAGTAACATTAGCAAAATATTCAAGAGAATAAGTGGTTAGGGAAATTGTACAAATTTTAGGAGGATAACACCCAATGGAAGAAGAAAAACTGAAAAAAAAAGGAATTGACTTCGAATATCTAATAATAATTAAAATTTGTAATCGAGGAAATAAAGATAGTAGAAATAGATCAAGTCTTCAAAGTTCGGAATCCAAAAAGCCAGAAGGAAGGCAGAATGTAAGAAAGAAAATGTAGATAATTGAAGCAACAGAAAAACCGACCGACGAAGTGCCCGAAAGACCATAAAGAGAAAAAATCTCTTAAAGAACGAAAACGTAAAGTAGAGCGAAAAGCTAAAAGAAATTAAGAAGTTAGAGCCAGGAGAAGAGACTATAGAAGAAACAAAAGCAATAGTCTTATTTCAAAATAAGTTTAGAAAATACAGGTGAAGGGAAAAGATGAAAAAGGCAGAAAAAATTAAGAAATAAAATAAATCAATAAACTCTCCTAATTTCTTCCTAATATTGATTCTGGTCTATAGCGGAAGAGAAATCTAAAAACAGGAAAAACCAAAATCCAGCTGAAAAAGAAGAAATAGTTGAAGAATGAGCACCTAAAGAACTGAGTGGAATTATTGAACAGAAACGACTCAAGACCAAGTTAAACGTAGGAATGGTAATAAATTCTGGAAGTTAAAGAAGAAACAGATCCGACAGAAGAAGGGATTACAACATTTCGAAGACATAGGTGGAAGAAAAACTGAAAAAAGATAATTGACTTCGAATATGTAATTTAAAATTGGTAATCGAGGAAATAGAGATGTAGAAATAGATCAAGTCTTCAATGTTCAGAATCCAAAAAGCCAAAAAGAAGACAGAACAGAAGAAAGAAAAAGTAGAAGAAATACTGCAAATAACTGAAGCAACAGAAAATCCGACCCAGGAAATGAATCCTAAAGAGAAAAATCTCTAAAAGAAGGAAAACCTAAAGGAGAACGAAAAGCTAAAAGAAATTAAGAAGTTAGATCCAGATGGAGCAGAAACTATGCAAAAGAAATAGCCTTATTTCAAAATGAGTTTAGAAAATACGGGTAAAGGAAAGAGATGAAAAAACCATTGAGAAGGAAGCATTAGAAAAAATGAAGAAATAAAATAAACCAATAAACTCCTAATTTCTTCCTAATAGAACCCCTATTATTGATTCTGTTCTATAGCGGAAGAGGAACCTAAAAACAGACCAAGATCCAGATGAAAAGAAGAAATAGGTGAAGAATGAGCACCAAAAGAACTGAGTGGAATTATTCAACAGAAACGACTCAAGACCAAGTAGGAGTGGTAATAAATTGTGGTCAAAAAGTCAAAGAAGAAACAGAGCCGAAAGAAGAAGGGTTTATGAAATTTCGAATACACAGGTGGGAAATAAAATCAATGAGGAAATGCGGCATGACGATGAGGAAATAAAACCAATAGAGAAAAATATCCTTGAAGAAAGTAAGAATAGAAGAAATTGTAAGACCAGACAAAATAAAACCAGTTTTATATTGGTAATAGAAGAGGTTAAAAACCAAAAGCACATAAACCCGTTGAAAAACAGTCTAAGGGAATAACTGAAATTAGTGAAGAAAGAAAAGGGTCAGCAAATGTGAACAAGGAAATAAAGATGTAGAAATACATCAAGTCTTCAAAGCTCAGAATCTAAAGAGCCAGGAGGAAGACAGAAGACAAGAAAGAAAACGTAGAAGAAGTGCAAATAACTGAAGCAACAGAAAACCCGGCCGAAGAAACGAACCCTAAAGAGAAAAAATCTCTAAAAAGGAAAACCTAAAGGAGAGCGAAAAGCTATTAGGGATTCATTATTTTTAGTTTCATTATTCATTAATCTTTTGTGTGACTAGCATATCCTCCCTAATAATTTCAATCAGTGTTTTGTCTATTTCCTTTGGTATTATTCCTTCTTCTCTCAGCATTCTATGTTTCTTCTTCTTAGGCTTCTCGTTTTTTACAAGAAAAACAATGTTTTTCTATGCGCATTACTGGTGGTGTATTTTCTTTTGTTTCTTAATTAAATTAAAGGAAGTGTTAAATACTTCCTTCCTAATGGTTTTTCTCTCCCTTATACGTTAATCTAGGCTTTCTTCTTCTTTAGACTTTTCTTATAGGCTTCTTTTACTCTCTTCTGACTCTTCTATTGCTTTTCTTTTATGGGCCCTACCAATACTGATTTTAAATCTTAGTTAATTTCTTCAAATGCTTACTAAATGTTTGATTTTTCTTCTCCCTTCCGTTCGGTTTTTCTAGTTTTATTTGCTTTCTCCTCTATGAGGTTTTCTTTAACTGCTTTAGGTTTATCCTCACAGCTCTGATTTTAATTCTCTTCAGTGTTTTTTCAGTTTCCTCCCTTCTACCTCTGTTTTCTAACTTTTCTGTGTAAGAAAACACCATAGAAAATATGGCGTTTTCTTTTTGCCATTAGGGTTATTTAATTTTTCTTCTTTTTCAAGTTTCTTCTCTTCTATCGCCTTTTATGGACTTTACTGATTCTGGTTTAATTTTTTCTATTTCGTGCTTTCTGGGAATAATTCCGTCTCAATATTTTTAACTTCCTCATGATGTTTGCCTTTAGAAGGACATATCTTCTCAATATATTTTCTTTTGTTCTCTTCTAGCTAAATTTTCTAACAGCCTTCAATCCAAAGACTTTCCTTTAATCTCCGTTAGCTTAACCTTCTTCTTCTTCTTCAAAAAGTTTAATTTCTTCTGATTCCATGACTTCTACCGGCTTTTCTCCTTCTTCAAACACAATCCTTTTCTAAGAATTTCTTCGTCTCCTATGTTTGGTACTCCTTAAACAGAAAACATCTCTCAAAGAAGGAAAACCTAAAGGAGACCGAAAAGCTTGTGGATTCGGTTTCTTTTCTTCAAATTGTTCTTTCTCGATGTTTGCTTTCACTATCTTCTCTCTTTCAGTTGGATTTTCTGGCCATTTTTTATCTGGTTTATATGTTTCTCTTCTCTTTTTCCTGCTTTAGGGTTTGTTTTAATATGTTCTTCTTCTTCTTTAAGTTTCTCTTCTCTCACTAAACTTTTATTTTATTAGTTTTACTGATCTGACTACAATTCATCTGGTTGTTTCTTCAATTACATTCTTCTAAAACGATATTCACTTTTCTCTTTCTCACATCTGGATTTTCTACCTATTTTTAGCTTGTCTTCTATGAGGTCGCCTCGTTTCCTTTAAATTTATCCGTTATTCCATGTGGCCTGCTTTTCTTCTTTATAGTCAAATGATTTTCCCTCTTCTTTGCGTTCGTCTTCTCTTATTTATACCTATTGTTGTTAACTTCTTCCTCCTCAAGGT
>JAWQRJ010003900.1:0-11561 GCA_033557515.1 Diorygopyx duplodentatus
AGTTCATGTAAATCCTAACCTTTTGATTTTTGTTTCAATTCGGTGCTTTTTTTGTATAAATTGTGTTATTTTCTGGCATGTTTAATATATATGGATGAATTTTGCATAACTTCTTGTATTTTTTAGTAAATAAAAATTTTCAAATTTGAAATACATGTGGGGGATGGGGGTTGTTGCTGGTAAACAATAATTGTCAGAAGAAAACTATTGTCGCTATTCTTTAGTACTACTAAAACAGTTAATAAATATTTATCCTAACTTTTTTCTGATATGTCTTACAGTTTTGGAGATATTAAAGCAAATAGCGAAGGGTTGTGTTATTTATTTGTAATTAATCTAATAAATGAATGACATAAAGTTGATATATGTATGCTGTACAAGACTTATATTAATCAATTAAATTTGTTCACTCATCACATTGTTAGTAATTTCTTTCTAACATTAGTAGAACAGTTTTGTAATTTATTTATAGAAACCTCTGTTGACATAACAACCGCAATTGCATTTAAAGATTAAATAAGTCAAAACGGCTATCGGAGTGAAAGGGTATAGCTAATTTCCATGACGGTTTTTCTCGACTGTTGCCCAGTTTTCAATATTCAATTTCACAGTTAGAGTGGGCAAATCTATATAACTTTCAGGTATGTTGACGCAATTATCAAACTGGTTTGCAGTGTTGTGGTGCGAACGACATGGTGTCCGTGCTTATGGTAAATACAAAAACAATCGGAGTTTATCATCGAAAAGTGAGTAATGACCTGAAAAAATCAATGTGTTATCTTCCAGATTCTTCTCGTTGTATCCACCAGTGTTGCATTGGATGAATATAGCGACCAAGAAAATGTTTTCGTGACACCAATTTTCCAAGAGGATTCCATAGCGGAGGCTTCGTACGACAACAGAAAATCCGAAAGATTCACTGAATCATACAACTCTGCCAGTCCGAGTAAATATGGTGGTAATTCATATAATGAAAAAGTTCAAGAGAAACCGCGCCAATATGTAATGCTACTACCAGTGCAAGCTTTGACCGCGCAACCATCGAAATATGGCGAAACTAGGCTACCCAATGGAATTGCAAATTACTTCGCAGTTATTTCTGAGCGCGGTACTAATGTGAGACAAGGTCCGCAGGTGTTTATCCCACCCCAAAAAGCGAGAATAAGTCCATTCCATTCACCGGACCAATACAATTTCATACCACCCGAACAACAACCCTACCAGCCGCAAGTGCAAGTATACCAACATCCACCTGTGCTGTTTATACAACCGGAATTTGCAGTAATCGAACCAGTGGTGCCTTTGCAATTTCCAGCACCCCATTACGTGCGTCAGATGCACAAACAACAAGGTCACGTTCAGGCTGAACAAAGAGATTTCCAGCAACCTCACAAAGAAAACCAGTATATGTCTAAATCTGGTACCAATAGCAATCAGTTGCCACCGATTACAAAAAATGTAGATAAGCAACAACAGAAAGAAAAAGATCCAAATAACTATTCGGATTTCGACGATTTTGAAGGAAATGAATTTGAAGGCGATCATTTTGGGAACTTTGGGAGGTTCAGTAGGTTTGATAGTGGAAATTTTGAAGAATCTCCCAGTTCCAGTAGACCGTCTGCAAAAAGACACATCCAAAGATTCACCAGGGTCCCAATTCCAGGAATCAGACGTCTAAGATAATTGAAAATGCACATACAGAAGAATTCCTGTGATATAAGTTTCTTTGTTGTTAATGTTGTATATTTATTTGTTCTTGAGTGTGTACAACAATAAAAAAAGATTATGTGTTATATTTCTTCATACCAGTTACCTCAAAAAATATATCGAAAAACAACTTTTATTTACTATTTAATTATAACAAATCAAAACAAAAACATAATACTTAGTTATTCAGTTCTACCAAGTGATGTGGACATCTTCACCATTTCCACGTTTCCTCTTATGCACACTCTTAACTTTCCTGTTGACTATCATCTTATCTTTTAATCTGATTACAATTGGCGCCGAATTTCGAAAGGAAAATCTGATTCTGTCAGAATCATGTGCATCCAAATGCTTTCCGCCAACGTTTCTATTTGGAAACTGCGAGTTTTGCAGCAAAGAAACCGTATTTGCATTCTGTGCATTGCTAAACGTTTGACCTTGAACTTGTTGACTTTGCAGCAGAGAGTTTTGCAGAAAACTTGGATTGTTGGTTGGCACTCCATTGTTAAACAGTTGATTTGCAATAGCGTTGTTGACAGACCTCTGCAAGGTCGTCTGAGGAATCGCTACCGAAACAACTGCCACGTCATTTATTCCTGTCAATGACGCTGGATTGACAATTGGATTATTGAGTTGATTACCGACTTGATTATTTAATGCATTTGTTTGTTGACCAAATGCAGTAAGTCCTTGTAAATTGTTTAATCGCTGCCTTACGAGGTTTTCTACCGTAGTGTTTAATCGGTTTACGTCATCATTATCTTGCGCATGCTTCTTTAATTTCGAAAGCAACTTATCTTCATAGATTTGACGTACGACAGATTTATCAAGATCAAGTTCTAGTACACCATACGAATTTGTACTGATGTGCCTCTTATTTTTGGTATCTTCTATTGGTCTAGCATCGGAGTAAATAGCAGTGAGAAGGCATATGGCAATGAAACTTTCTGTGTTCAACTGAAAACAATAAAAGAAAACTGGTTAGAGCAGGCTTCATACTGTATAAGTACACTTACCAGCGTCAACTGCATTTTTTCACGAATAGATGTATACTGTTAGCAAAGATGGAATATCTCGTTTATAAGGCTTTTTTAGATGTACGCATACGTATACTTTCGCCGATTTTCTATTTTAAACCCGGCATTTTGTCATAATTAAAGCGTTACTATGTTATGCATCGCAGCCTGCTTAATACATCATGAATAATCAACGAGTGTGGAAGTCCATTATTAAGTCATCAAATTTATTATTTTCTGATAAGGATGGCGGCGTTTTAACAAAGCTGCACCTAATGATCTAAGATATGCAAGAAAGCACAATGCATAAAAAGCTATACAACTGGTGTGACCTACAGATAGTAAATATTACTCACAATACTGTTCAAATCGAATGAAAGAAAATGATATAAAACAAATAAATACTATTTTAAAATGCTCAGCAATCCAACAAATCCCAAGATATCTCAAGACATCTTATCTCTTCCAAGGAGGCATTCTCTTGCACACTTTAATATACAAGTTTTTAAACCAAGTGAGATTTGCAATAAGATTGGTGGATTTTGGAGTGGTGGGATGGCAAACAAACGAGAATATCATAACATCATTATATTGCTTTATACATAATCTCTTGAATTTATACAGCATTTATACAGCAATCTATCACAGTAAACAAAACTAATAAAATACATGATTTAGTCGACTTATTAATTTTCCAGTCTTTAATGTTTAGATCCAAAGCCGCCTCCATACCCTCCTCCGCCTCCAAATCCACCTCCTCCTCCGTGTCCTCCTCCAAATCCACCCCCATCTCCTCCTCCTCCGCCATGCCCACCACCAAACCCACCGTCGCCTCCACCGAAACCTCCATCTCCTCCTCCAAATCCACCACCTCCTCCTCCTCCAAATCCGCCTCCTCCTCCACCCCCGCCTCCTCCAACGTAAACTGGTTGAGGAACTGGAACAACCACGGTGTTCGGTACTCTAATGGGTACCGTTTGCGGAACGACCACCTGGTACGGCTGAGGAACTGGTACCTGAACAGGTACTTGAACCGGAACCTTAATCTGCGTGTGGACCGGCACTTGAACGGTTCTGGTGATCGTAACGGGTACCGGCCGCGGCACCACGATGTGCTGGGGAACCGGTACGGAAACGGGTACCGGTCTGGGAACCGGGATGTGGATGTGTTGGGGTATCGGAACCGGTACTGGACGGGTTATCGTAACCGGTTGGGGTACTGGAACTGGTACGTTGACAGTTTGGGTTATTTCGCTGATTGTGGCACCGCCCCCACCGCCTCCCCCACCTCCCCCACCTCCTCCGAAGCCGCCTCCCCCTCCGAATCCACCTCCTCCGAATCCACCTCCTCCAAATCCACCTCCGCCTCCTCCAAATCCACCTCCTCCGAAACCACCACCCCCATTTCCATGACCTCCTCCGAAGCTACCACCTCCACCTCCTCCATTTCCGCCTCCGAAATCTCCTCCACCTCCACTAATACCGCGGGGGGTCCTTTTCTTTTGTTTTTCCTCTTGTGATTCTTTGCAGAAACCAGTGGTGCTTATGGTTAATAAAACCAAAAACAAAGCTACCTGTATAAAAAAAAAGTGGATGTAAAATGGATGGGAGCAAAATAAGATTGTAGCTACCTTAACTGGCTGCATCTTGATGAACCGTCAATTGCAAATGATGATCAAGAAATGCAAAACATAACGTTTATATAGCGCGAACGTGACAATAGAGAACCAAATCGGGCTTTCACCTATTTATTTTCTTTCGCATTCTAAATAAATAGCAAACAGTCGAAGAAGTGAATGAATTAGTGCTCTCATTTAGTACTTCTTTTAGTTGCTCTATATTAAAGCAATATTCCACCGTTGCGGTAAAATCATAGGATTATGCAATTTCAATATCTTTCACACAATAATCGATTCGTTTTGCTGCAACGAATTGACTCGACAAAAGAGAAGCTCTTTGGTCCTGTTGTGAACATATTACAATAAGCTATTTCAAAACGTGATTTTTATATTTTCGTACAATTTACTGGGTTGTATATAAATTCAGCGTTTAAGGCGTTACTGTGTCAGTTGCTCAAAGTTTATGACAGTTATAAATCTCTAGAGCCAACTAAATAAATATTTATAAACTTTGGAGTGTTTTATTATTAAATAATGCAATGGCATTGTTTAATAATAATTAAAAACGATTATAGAACTGATTTAAGGTGCCAATATTAACACTTAAAATGTCGCGTACTATACTTCAAATAAATTAGAAATTAAATAACGTTTTGTGTAACACATAAAGAAGTAATAACGTATTATAGATGTGATGATTAATGAATGTTGACACAAATATAAGAGTAATATATTATAATCAATTTTCATAGGTACATTGATTGTTAAAATCAGCAAAAGAAAACTTCAATCCTAATTTTATTTCTTAAACAGTATGAGCCGTTTTTATGACAATATTATTCACCCGACAGTAAATTTTAGGAAATTTTAGAGGTGTGTTGATTAGTTCACTATGTGTTATCTATTATAACGCTCGTAATGCACTTATTTATCAAAATATATGAAAATGTTAATTGAAAAGCTGTTAGCAGTTTTAATATTTTTTTTCTACCACCAGTTGCAACTCCAATCTGAATATTATTAATTAAAATTTGGTTTGATCTCTCACGTTAACCTCTTGCTTAATATTTTTTCTGTGCATGATTGCTCGTAACTTAAACCTAATTACAACGTTCAAGACATTGAACGTTTGTGTTCGCGCAATGAAACATGGTTTATAGTCAATTGTTTACAGTACGATCCTTGAACGGAATCGTGTCTGATTTTCACAATTGATGGCGTACCACGTTCCAATAATTATATCTAGATACCCGTTGGCGGTATCTTTGGTATACACTTACTATATAGTACGACAAAAATGTGGAAACAATTGCTGATATACATCGATTGCATTCACGTTATGCGAGAATATGTGAAAACATGGTAATACAACTAGCGGAGAAAACTTTTTGTTCCTCGCACCATCAATCATGTGCATTCCAGACCACTTTTTCAAACAAATCATGAAGCATGCAACAAGGATTTTAAGTACTACCTCAAACAATCTTGATATTACGTCATCTTTAAAGGTTACGGACCTTAGGAATTAAAACAATTATAACTTATAGTATCTTTTTTATTTTTAAATATGTACAAAAGAATTAAATAATACGTTTTTTTATTATCTCGCTGGTTTTTAATACTTCATTGGTATTACTGAATGTTACTGTTGTTGTTTTACTTTCATTTATTTGACATTAAGGACTAAAAACGTATCACATGGCTGTTAAAATTCGAACAATTCCAATGAGTCATCGTGGAGTGGTATTTTTGGTATCTAATTTTTGGAGTCTTCTCGATTTAATGTTTTCCAATGGAGACTGTTGCGTAACTGCTTGCTCCACCTCCATGGCCACCTCCATATCCGCCCCCAAATCCTCCATGACCACCTCCAAGTCCGCCACCAAATCCTCCGTGACCACCTCCAAGCCCGCCGCCGAATCCTCCATGACCACCTCCAAGTCCGCCTCCAAATCCTCCATGACCACCTCCAAGACCGCCTCCAAATCCTCCGTGGCCTCCTCCTAATCCACCTCCTAATCCACCGCCATGACCGCCTCCAAATCCTCCTCCCAACCCTCCTCCTAAACCACCTCCGCCAAATCCACCTCCTCCGAAACCGGCTCCTCCACCAAATCCGGCTCCACCTCCACCAGCTCCACCACCACCTCCTCCGACGAAGATCGGTTGTGGTACTGGCACGACAACGGTGTTTGGTACTCTAACTGGTACCGGTTGTGGGACGGTAACTGCGTACGGTTGAGGAACCGGTATTTGAACTGGCACTTGGACTGGTACTCGGACCGGTATTTGAACTGGAACCGGCACTGTCCTTGTCACGGTGTACGGTACTGGCCTTGGCACGACGACTGGCTGAGGTACCGGAACCGGCACTGCGACTGGTCTGGGTACTGCTACTTGGACCGGTTGTGGTACTGGCACAGGTACTGGACGGGTGATGGTGATCGGTTGCGGAACCGGAACCGGCACGTTTACTGCTGTTGTTATGGTGCTGACAGTGGCTCCACCTCCGCCGCCGCCACCACCTCCAGCTCCACCACCTGCTCCACCTCCAAAACCGCCCCCGAATCCACCGCCGAATCCACCCCCGAATCCACCTCCGAGACCTCCGCCTAAACCGATTCCACCTCCGAAACCACCATCTCCAAAACCATGTCCGCCTCCAAGGCCACCTCCAAGGCCTCCTCCTAGACCTCCACCATGTCCTCCACCATATCCGCCGTCGCCGTATCCGGTGCTGATGATTCCGCGCTTTTCAGTTTTTTTGGCTTCTTCGGCGAATGTGGAGCCAATTATGGCTAGGACCAGTGTGGAAATCTTCAAAAAGATAACGTTTATTTAATTTTTGCGTCTTCGAAAATCTTTATCTTTACTTACCAGAAATAGCCTCATTTCTTATATTTGAATGAGGTGGTTTCTTGCTTGATGTCAAGAGATGTGTGATGCTTTACCCCCATGTCGAGTGGCTTTTATACAAGTCCAGTGGTGGGTTTGTGCAGCCACAGGGATTTACTTTCACTAGGTTGGTTATCTTCGGTGTATTGCCATTTCAAGCGTTCATACCGTGCGTAAACACACATACACGTATGTATGTATGCAAGCAATTAACAATACCCAACACGCTATCAGATGATTTAAAGATATCACCATCATCATCATTGCCATTAAGTAGAAAAGTGGTAGTTTCGATATTTCTAGCTGATTGATGGTTTGATCTTATCAAGTTCACAGTCACTTTTTTTTAAGACGAAAAAGAAGAGAAATTGATTATAAATAATATTGCGCATCATAGTAAAAGCACACTAAGAAAATATACGCATTCAGGTAATGTGTTTTATATTTTTTTAGTTATTTAAATGTGACCTACTTGCAAACGTTGTCTTACGAAATTGCCAGAGCATTTTTGTCCTTGCCCATGGTAATTGAACTGTTGCATAGTAGATGGCGCTTAATGTACTGAAACTGAAAGTACACACTATTGTACACGAATAAACATTACAGTTATTAAAGGATAAAACGTGAGAGTATTCTTAAAAACGTGAGAGTATTTTTAATTATAACCGTGGTGTTCTAATTGCTTATTGTTTTAAATATCCATTGATATTTTGCAAAGAAACGCTTTTTGTTTCTCATTGCGTTACAAAGCACTGATTGTTGGATAATCTAGTTTTCCATTGTACTGATAAGTGACCAATATGTGTTTATTTATTATTTGTTATCATATAAAATTTAACTATGCATTGAATTATTATTTGTCGGTTCGGTATCTGTAATAAATACTTTGTTCTTATTCTAATAATAATAATGTATTTTTTTGTTCAATAATCATCTTTAATCAGTTTTATTTAATCTTTGTTAAAATAATTTTATTGAGGTCGAGACATATATCAATCGATTCCTGGCACCGGATTATTGTAATCTTGCAAATATCGAACGGCAACCTAAACCGGTCTTTCAGATCTGGGGAATACATACACATATACATGCATACATAAAACATAAGCGCGTTTAATGGTATAAGTTAAAGTACTTGATATTGTTTATTTATTGATGTAATGCATAGATTCTGGACTGTGTATACAGCGGGACAATTTATGTCATTAATAGCATTCCATACTGCATTTAAAGGGTTTGCGATTCTGTGTGAGTGGCGATTTCTTCTGGTGATAAAAAGATCTTTGTCTTATAAAAACTATTCTATATATTGGCTGTCAAGATTACTTTAAATGTACATTAATTAATATTTCGCATATAATTTTGACAGCAAATTTTATCATACTGGCCTTGGTGTTATTTTTGACAATACAGAAGCAGAGTTGCGATGCAAAAATAAATAAGTTAACGATAGAATTAATATAAATAATATAACAATTCAAAAGTTGCAATATTACTAAGAACTATTGCACACCACACTTTCAAAGCGATAAATCCTTATCCGTTTAATTCTTTTCATTTTTTTACGTAAACAAATTGCTCTTTTAAAACCGACGTTAGGAAAGAGGAAGTTGTACTCCTTTTTTATGATTATTAATTTGAAATCACCTGTTCTTACATAATTTCTTAACGGAGAACAGCGGGCCATACAAAAAGAACGCTTTCCTTTTGCCGCAGACATATTCAATAATGACACAATGGTGGACATTCAGAGGAAAGCTTGCGGATCACATTGAGACACTTTAAACACAGACATAGTTCATAGTAATTACCCTGCGCTTTCCGTTACACGTGACAAGAGATTTTCTTGCCGCAATCTGTAATCTTTCGCTGCCTTTGGACATTCATGACAACATCACATACTGTATCGTTTCCACGTGTTTCGCAATCAGGGAATTTTAATTTAGGAAATTATTAATAATTCAGCAAATTATGGCGGTAGCAATGGTATTTGGCACTTCATGAAACACTTAAGAAATGAGTGAACAGTAATTAATTAATTATTGATTATTATCCGATAGTTGTACTTTAATTTCTACACACAATTAGGTCATTAAATCATTAAAAAAAACATAGCAGTAGGATACTAAGGCATGGTATTATTGTTTATCTGTTCACCGGTTGTTAGTATATAATTAAATTGTTGTTATGTGCGCATTTAACGATTGGTGAAACATCTAATGCTCTGAAATTAGTGTAAGCAATATCTGTACAAGAAATCTTAATTCACTCTCCTTTTATGGTTCTTTTATTAGTTTAATGTGTATCTCATAACCGAAGGTTTTTACAGCGGATACAGCATTTACTTTTGAAACAATTCATAATAACATTTACGTAACGTAAACATACGTTCACAGTTAGAAATAACATTTAACAGTGTTCTTATTGTTTCTACACCTTTCAGTTTTGAAAATAAATATTATTTTATTAACAACAGCTTTTAGCAGTGCGTTAAGAGCTAACTAATTATGTGTGTATGACATTCTTAGTATATACAAAGTTATCTTTGTTTTCGCAACAATTTTTTTTCGTAGATTGATGCATAGACCTAATCTAGTTTCTCTTCTTCGTCGTAATACAACAGCCAATACATAACACACTAGGTACGCGCTAAAGTGGATCTTATCGCTATGCATATATCAAAGTTTTGAAACGTATTAATCTCTCCCAGTAAAGCATTACTGAGCGGAACGAAAAGTTTGAAATCAAAATTAAAAGGGACGAAATCGCAGAGTATCCGCCTCTTTGATATTTCTCAAAAACTTCTGCAGTGCAGGTATGATGCAAATCTCAGACCGCCACAAAACAGATATATCTGTTAGCGAATGTTAAAAAATAGAAAGCGGATTTGGACGATTAACTTGAATGGCCAATCCCCATTAATCGAATTGAATCGAGTGTAATACTCTTGAAAAAAAAGAACAGCACGGCATGGAGAGCGAATAGGTATCGCAGTTTGCCATTCTAAAAGGTGGGATGTATATTACCGGATCGATGTGCTTAATTATTAATGGGTTACATAAATACCTACTCAGATAGCGTTGCCAGGCTTCCTAATTGAGTCGGCGGTATGTACAAAAAGGAAGTTTCAAAACACCGGTGTGTTTATGCAAACTTTTCCGTATTTTTTTTTGCCCGAGTCACGGTTTGACAATCTAATTAAGAATTTAAGGTGAATCCGAAAAGCGGAAAGATTATGCAAGGTGAAAAGATTGTGTCTATATAGGGTACTAGTGAAAGTATTAAGATTCTCATTTTTCTGTGGACATCCGTTTATTAGATTTTTAGCTACTTTGATGTTAGCCTGCAAATAATATTGCTGATGCTTTTTAACATAACTTAAAAAAGAACATACCTACATCAACAAGAAGAAAACATACATGGCAGAAATTATAAAGATCCTGTCTACAGAGTATAGAGATTTAGATAATTTTTGGAAGCTGAGGCTTAGAATTTCACAGATCTTTTAAAAATCTTCCAGCCAAGTTATGTTAACTCAGCAAAGTGTGGAGGAAATTAAGGATGCAACACGTAGCTCTCAAATCACGGAAATGAACAGCTCTCTACACCAGTTGCTCACTCTGTGATAATGAAAGAAACTTTCAATGGGCAAATTTGTTGAGATTTAAAATTAATAGCCGTACCACCAGGTCTTCAAGGTGCATTTACAAAATATTTCTGCTTTTTATGCTTATGGGACAGTCTCGACTGTTTCTTTTAAGCTGTATGGCATACTTTTACCAATGTAGTAAAATAATTTTTATGTAACAAAACCTTACAAAATCCTACTTTTTACATTCACATCTCGATTTTTTTCCCGAAAATCTTGGTGCAGTCAGCGAAGAATAAATGGAAACCATAAAGGTTACTGCTGGTTTTTGAAAAGGGAAAAAATATTGTTTTTAACTCAAAAGATATTACTTATTTGTGTTTAGAAACTTCATCAACACAAAACAAAAACCTCATAGCGTTTTCTGACAGAATAGGAACAACGTCTAGAGCAGGGGTGTGCAAACTTTTTTGGTTATCGACCCCTTTCAAAATATCTGTAGCAGTTTTCGACCCTCTCAACTTTATTGGTGAAAAAATTATATACAGTCTGTTTTCAGGGCCAATCTTATATCTCCGTTAATATTCAAGATAGAATAAAATTTTTTATATAAAAATTGAATTATTTTAAAATTGCAATTTGGTGGAAAACTTAAAAATATTTTATTACAATTTCCCGCTAGAGGGCGATAGTCAACTTTTTTTCTTAAATAGGATTATGTACTTAAATATTTTT
>JAWQRJ010003901.1:0-11560 GCA_033557515.1 Diorygopyx duplodentatus
ATATTAATGCAGGGTGAGTCGAAAATGTTGTACCAAAGATTTTTTTAATGGAATAATTGTATATTTTATTATATTCTGATTCTCTTTATTATTGGCTTTACAGTGATATAAGCTTCTTTAAATATGTTGCAGCGTTACCAAGTTATTTAGTTTTTCTGCGTATTTTCACAAAATCTTCATTACTTAAAATTTGGGAAGTTACAATTTCTTTCCACTTTCAAAAATTATCAATAATGTTTCAAAAAAAAGTTAAGTGAGAGAAAGTCGTGTGAGTGATCCACACCCACTCAGTTTTATCACTAATCCCTTTACCTTTCATTCTATAAAACTTTCACTTCAAATTCAATTTTATATTTTCTTTATTCTAGAACAAATTGTTACTATGCTAAGGTTATCTATCTTAAAGTCAAATTGATAATGTTTTCTGCTTCATTAATGACATTGACATAATTATGTTTCTTTAGTAGAAAGCATACTTTACACGATCACGATTAAGAATATAGTTCACGCAACTAAATTATAATATTCTTAACAACGTTATATTGTATTTAAGTTTTCATGATATTCTGACATCACTATTATTTTGTGATAATTAAAAAATATATTTAATAAAAATCATTCGAAACAAAACAATACAGGTGTATTTTTCCTACTTTTTGATACGGTTTAGTTTTGTTTCGTATACATCAATCCTTAATGTTTTGCAACGAGTTGTTGATAACCCACGAAAAACCTAATCACTGTTATATGCGAACAACGCTAGAAATGTGTTGTTCCCATATAACAGTTCACATATAACAGTTCGCATATTCAGTTTATTTTTATTCTACAGCATGTTAACTATAACGATAATTTTTATCGTCATCTTAAGTTTATTAGTAGTTCACTTAGTGAACGCACTCTTTTACTGGAAACGGAAAAATGTGAAAAATTCACTAAAAGCCTCGTTTATCGGCAATTTCAAACTATTTTGGCTTCAAGACAGCTTAGGATCTTTCATGAACGAGTTATACTGGAAGACCAAAGATAAATATGTTGGATTCTTCATTTTCAGTAATCCCGCTATCTTAATCAAAGATCTGAATTTGATCAAACGAGTTTTGGTGAAAGATTTTGATAATTTTGCCGACAGAACCATGGCGTCCAACAAAACAGGTGATCCCATAGGATCGGCGACTCTATTTGTCGAAAAGAATCCAGTGTGGAAGTTTATGAGATCAAAGGTGGCTTCATCCTTTAGCAGTGGAAAAATGAAAGGTTTGTTTCCCCAAATGATTACGGTGGCGGATAATTTTGTCGAATATCTTATGGATAACGAAGGGAGAGTCGTGGATATGTCGGAAAGTTGCCCAAAATACTCTACGGATGTCGTTACCAGTTGCGCTTTTGGAGTTGAAGAGAATTGCTTTAAAAACGAGAAAGCCCTTTCCAGGGAAGCCTCAAAGAGAATATTTGTCTTCAATGTTTTCAGAGGGTTTCAATTTAGTTGTTACTTCATTACTCCGTTTTTTGCGAAATTATTTAACATGAAGTGGCTTGATTCTTCAGCTGCTGATTTCGTGAAAGAAATGTTTAACACGATCAAGAATAACAGGTTGCGGGAAGGGTCGAAAGATGATTACGTTGGAGCGTTATTCAAATTACAAGAAAATAATGTATTTCACTCGGACCCCCAAGAGATTGTTGCACAAGCTGCTTCATTTTTCTTAGCAGGTTTTGAGACCGTCGGGTCTACATTAATGTTCGCTCTTTATGAACTTGCTAATAACCAAGACGTTCAAACAAAACTTCGAGAATCTATAATAACAAATATAGCAGCAACCGGCGATGAATTAACTTATGAATCAGTGATGCAAAATGATTATTTACTAAATACAATATACGGTAGGTATATCGAACTTTTATTTAAAATCTCATCACTCTCATTAACTATTTTTATTTTTAGAAACTTTACGTAAATATCCCGTACTACCATTTATGGATAGAAAAACGAAAAGTAGCTATTATATCCCAGAGGACAATCTAACCATAGACGCAGGGACAAATATTTATATTTCCGTGATGGCCATTCATCGCGATCCAACGTATTTTCCAGATCCACTGAAGTTTGATCCCGAACGATTTTCAAATATAAATAAGACCAAAATGGTTCAAAATTCTTATTTTCCATTCGGAGACGGTCCACGGAATTGTATTGGTAAGTTTATAACACTGGCCAACAAAAACTGATTTGGTGCCTGAATTGAAATCAGTTCAAAAAAATTCGGCATAAAAGCACGTGTTGGGCTGTGTAACCTATTGTTTTTAAACAAAACGTTTCGAAGACATATTTTTAGGTGCAAGATTTGGAAAACTCTCAACATACGTTGGGGTATCAAAAATTATCCAAAACTTCAAAGTGAGCCCCGTCAATACATTTGAAGAAGTTGACTTTGACCCGAAAGGTTTCTTACTAGCGCCAACGAAAAAAATTAGGCTAATCTTCCACAAACTATGAAATAAAAGACTCATCAAATCTGCCATTTACATTTATTGTTTTCACCAATTTCTTTTGTTCAAATTAAAACCTTAAATATATTACAGCGTATGTGTCAAAACCGGACATTCCTTTTTCCACAATTATTATAGCGACAATTTCAATTTATTTTTAATCTTTATTATCTACAAACGTCTCGTCATATAGAATTGTTTTTTTTTTTGGTGAGAATATTATTTTTTAGATTTTTGAAAAGTAGTGGTCCATAGATTCAGATAGTTTATAGGTATACAGTAATAAAAAAGATAGATGTAGATATACAATAATTACAAGGTATAGAAAATAGTTATGAAGCTATACACAACATTATATCATTATCATTAAATGCCCTGTATGTACATATATTAATAATATCCTCTACTTGGCACAATTTGATCATGTACCCTAAAATTTATAAATTGACCCCTCGCAATAAATTGATATGAACCTTTTGATATTGATATTTGTTTTTGATGAATTTTAAGGTACATTCACGATTTCTATCGGATGGTGCATTACGAAAAAAGAATATTACAAAAGACGACCAGCGTCTATGAGTTTCTAATCTACGTCTCGACAACTTTTTCATAAAAATGCTCCATCCAATTCTCTTTGATTACTTTATTTTTGATTTCTTCAATGTACACATATATAGTTAATATCTATTTATCTTCTTAGTTTCTTGTTTGATTACCTATAATCACAACTAGCAAGCATTCTATACAACTTACCACTTCAAATTCGATAGGCACGAACTATGGTTATTGTTCGCGTTTTCAATTGTATATTCTATAAATCACATATACAGCAACATTACGGTTACGAAATAATGACACTGCAAAAATAAAATTGTAAAATAACAGTAGGAGTAAGTTGGATTTCAAGTCTTTGCTTGTACACGTGGAGCTTTTTTTGAAATTACTTGAAATAATAATTAACAACAACGCAATGTAAAGCTGAAATAAATGCTAGAATGGAAGAATTTAAAAAAAGTTAAATAAATAAATAAATTTAAAAATATCTAGATGGCCTTGTAGAAGGTTTTTCTATAAAGATAAATATCTTTTATCAATTTACCTTCTGCTGTCAAAATTTCAATACATTTCATACAATTTATTTTACTATTTGCCAACTAGCATTTAATGTTTAGTCTATAAGAATATGATACATTTTTTCACTGCACTTTTCGTGTATAGTTTCTAATTGACTTCAATCTTCGGCCATTAATATAAGTGTTGAACTACAAATTATCACAAAAATAAGTGTCTGCTCTCAAACAGTCTTCAGATACAAGTCTAAATGATCGAATCATCCAAATTTTGACTTAAAATTGCAATAAAAGTTTTGTCCCTGTTTTGTTATCTCCATTTTTGGCCATTCTGTAATTAGTCAATTTCGTTACTGCCACCTGCAATTCAATATTCAATTGCAATTCGTTATTTTACAAGAAATGCCCAGTCTACCCTCAAAATGGAACTTTATGCCCTTTCTCCCCTTCAAGATTATCAGATATTTCATGATATTCGTAATATCTTTCATTTTGTTTTGTTGTTTCATCCTGTTTTTATCTGATATCCATTACATTTTATTAGCTTAATCTGACGGTTTCGTAATAAAATAATATCCATTCCACTAACTGTAATTTCGTATGGTTTTACATTAGTCTAGTTTTACATAGGGACAGATAAATTTGAAAATACATTTTAAGAAAAATGTAAAAAGTAGTTGATGTAACTATTTCGTTTGTACTACTCAATTTTATCGAATATATGTATAAAATTGATTAATTAAAATCTGTTACATTTGCGTTTCATTATATATTGTTGATTGCTAAGATCACCTTTAGTGTACAGTGATAATAAAAAATGAAATAGCACGCTTTTTAGAATATTTGACTTTTAAGACCCATGCTTGACTTTTAAGAACGTTGAAACCAAAACATATTTTAATACAAAATAAAAAAGAAAATATTCCTAATCTTTTTTGGTATCCTAAAAATATAGTTCTTGTAAAACAATTTCGTATTTTTTTATAAATTAATTCTCAAAAAGAAGTATTTTTATGCTTACCTTTCAAATAGCAATATTTAATTGTTGATAACTTTTCAACCAAAACAGATTTTAAAGCGAAATAAAAAATAGAATAATCATTAGGCGCCCTTTTTGATATCCTAAGAGTATAATTCTAAAAAAACTATGCTGTGATTTATTAGAAATTAATTTCCGAAAAGAAGTAATTTTCATCTTACGTTTCATATGAGATATAAGCAACCCATACTTCACTGTTAATAACGTTGAAACTAAACAATATTTTAGTATAAAATAAAAAAGAAAATAATCCTTAGACATCCTTTTTGATATCCTAAAAGTATAATTCTTGTAAAACAATTTCGTATTTTTTTATAAATTAATTCTCAAAAAGAAGTATTTTTATGCTTACATTTCACATAGCAATATTTGATTGTTACTAACTTTTCAACCAAAACAGATTTTAAAGCGAAATAAAAAATAGAACAATCCTTAGGCGTCCTTTTTGATATCTTAAAAAGTATAATTCTTAAAAAACAATCCTGTGATGTTTTAGAATTTAATTTTCGAAAGGAAGTAATTTTAATCTTCCGCTTCATGAGATACGCGACACATACTTGACTGTTTTAATAACGTTGAAACTAAAATATATTTTAGTACAAAATAAAAAGGAAAATACTCCTTAGACATCTTTTTTGGTACCCTAAAAATATAATTCTTGTGAAATAATTTTGTATTGTTTTATAAATTAATACTCAAAAAGAAATATTTTTATGCTTACATTTCATATAGCAATATTTAGAATAATACTTCTGAAAATTCCTTGATCAATTTATGCATACATGACATGTACTGTTTATATTTGTTTTGTTGATCGTATTTGGAAATAATATCTGAACTACTCAAATACACTTTGGATATTGTTTTCCCTCTCCCCCCTCCCCCTCTCACGTCGGGGTATCCATCCACATTTCTTCATTGTGGTTGATAATCAAAGTAATCATAACACAAATTTCGTTCTCTGTACATTACAAATTTTCATCAATTTGTGAGAGTTTTCATTCTTTGAGTTTAACATATACCCCTGATTGACTTAACTATAGCTGTAAAAAAATTATTTTTGGAAGAAAAATTATTCTTTATAAAAGGTTTTCGATGGCACAAAAAGTGTTTTTCCCAAAGTAAACACTGGGCATAACGTACCGAGTGTTCCAAAAAATAAGGAAACGTGAACCTGTAATAAAAGCATCATTTGTTTAACGAATATTAAAGAATGCCATAAGACAGTAATTTCTAGCAGTAATGCAAATTTTTAATAAAAAATTCGTTAGAAAGGCCATTAGTTTTTCAAATTTCTCTTTGTACAGTGGAAATGGTTTTAATTCTTCTATTTTCTTATCATTTAGAGTGAAAAATGTGCATTTACAATGTCGGACAAAAAAAAAAATTGAATTTTTCTTGAGTTATTCAACAAAATTAAGAATGTATAGGAAATAAATTAAAATAATATATACAGGGTGACAATTTGAAAACTAAAGTTCAAATAATAACTCCAAAACTAACAAAAGTATCAAAATCCAAAATCGATCAATTCGTTTTTGAATAAAATGGGTTTAAGTGGTATTGTTTCGATTTGCACAACTTTTTTGTATATTTTTTTTAATTATTTCTGTTCTTTAATCAAATATTCAAAATAGCGCCCATTATTTTGTAACCAGTAATATAATCGGTTTTCAAATTCTATTTTAACATTTTCAAACATTTGCTTTGCTACGGGTTTACATCCATCCATTTCTGCATTAGATCCTTACAAATTACAGCTCATACATTTACAATATTAGCAAATGCTGAAATTTACAACCCCGGCTTTCCCTAGTTTTATGTTTCCCTTTCTGTGTTTAGAATTTTTGAAGTAATAATGGCAAAATTTGAAGAAACATGATCAGTAGCAAACAGTAGCAATCAGTAGCAAAAAAAAGATTTCTTCATGACTTCGATTTCAAATGTGAACTCCTATTGATATTAGAAATAACATTTTTAATGTTTTTTAAATAAATGGTACTATATTCATATCAGTTTCATGTTGCCTTATTTTTTGAACAGCCTGAATAACATACAGGATCGACCTTTTACCTATAGCAAATAACTTTTCAGTTTGTCTAAAATTTGTTGTAAACAATCAGTTCTCCTCAAAAAATGAAAAATTTTGAACTTCATAGGTACAGTTAAACCTAGTCCAGACTATAAACAATTTCTAAACAATCTTGAACGCTGTATCATAAGTTTAAAGCAGTTGCGAAACATTGCTTCGGAGCAGTCTGTAAACATTATTCAGCGTTCAGATCAGGCGGTGTTTCAGTGTTTCTCTAGTGAACTTATTGCTGCCATATATTTTTTTTATTTCTTGGAAAGCGGAAGGAAAAACGATGGTGGTGGCTATGCAAAGTCTCAAATAATTTTGCCACATTATCTGAATCTGTGTAACGTGCAGGAATATTGTTCAGAAGTATTGTTGTCTGGACTACGCTTTTGATTCGTCCGGAGGAACTGTATATTTTTTCTTAACTAAATCAAAAACTATGTTGCTTCATAATCAAAAATTATAATACTAAATGTAAGCCAAAGAAAACAATGTACGTAATAGTATCATGGTCTTACAGAATAAACTGTAAAGGCTGTTTTGTATTTTTGCACTTTTGCAATAATTAAATTTTTCACCACTATTCAAGAATTATTAGATAGATTGATCAAGTGAATATTAATAGATTGATAAAACGTAGTTTTGATAGTTTGATGTTGATAATTCTGATAGATCATAAAACTGAAAATCAAGAGAGCAAACAAAAGTAAAAACTAGTAAAAGAAAGAATAAAACAAAAAAAAAACCATCGTGTAATCAAAATTATAATTGAAAAAAAAAACAAAATTATTTACAATATAAATTTCCTACATAAAAAATAAATATATAAATAAATAATAATCTAGAAAAATGTATATGTTACGTACACAGTACAAGTCTAGACGTGCTCTGTAACGACGGGCTTATATTTACAACAACGACAGAAAATGTATCTAGTGAAGCACTCGCGTTCGGGGCCGCTGACTTCTTGTCAAATCACGTTGGCCGGGGCGCACGGTAAAACCTGCTCGTCGGGTCTCAGCTTGCACGCCGCCGTGGCGCTGTTCGGCTGCTCCAGCACGATCCTGTTCTCGCCGCCGGCTTTGGGGCTGGCGCAGTTGCTCTGCGACTGGGAGGTAGACGGTAAGCTTTGATTGTCCGCGTTACTGTTGCCGCCGATCTTGTTGACGTCCGCGTCCGACGACCAGCCCTCCAGCAGGCTGTTGTCCTTCTCCGCCTTCTCCTTGCCCATCAGCAGGAACTTCCAGCTCTTCTTAATGGTCGTCAGCTTGGTTTTCGGCAGCGTGCTGGCCTTGCGGTCGTCCACGTTCTCCATGCTCTTGCAGCACGGCGACTCGATGGTGTTCTTCTTGCGGCCGCGCGTCGGAAGTGTCATGCGATTGGAGTTGTTGTTCTTGATGGCCGACGAGGCGGAGGTGTTGTTGGACTTCTGGTGGTGCTTGGGTTTCGGTTCGCGATCGACCGACAACGAGAGCTTGTCGGCGAAGTTTTTGAATCTCTGCAGGATGCTTCTGGTTGTTGTGGTGCTGGTGGGGATGGTGTTGGTTGTTGTCGACGCGTTTTTGGACAACGAGGAATATTCTGGTGGAGCCTCACATGGTTTTTCGTCAACTAATATGCTGTTCATTTCACTATTCTTGCTGACGCCAGCCGCTTGTCTCACTATGCTTTCGATTAAGCTTTGCTCGAATTCACAGGCTGCGCTGATCTTGTCTTCAACACCCGAGGGTTGGTTGTTATTCTTCAGGATGCTCTTCTTCTCCTCCATGGCGGCTTTAACCGAGTGCTCCGAGTTCCTCTTGTTCAAGTTAAGCGTTTCCTTGGAGAGCACGCACTCCTCCTCGCGGTCCTCGTCGTCCAGTTCCTCCTCCTCGTAGTCCTGGTGGTTCCTGGTGATTGCGGTGGACGTCGCGCAGTCTCCTGCCGCCTCGCCACCTGGAAAATGAATCACCCCCCTCTTTTGGAGTACAATAGCGAACTCGTCCCTGAACTGCTTAACGTCTCTGAGGAGCTCGGCGTCATGGCGCGAGCCCCTGTTGCAGTAGTGGTGGTCGAAGCTCAACGCGCCAGAACCGGTTCTGAACTTGCCGCCGCGCTGCTGTTGCTGGTTGGTGCCGGCGGTGTGGTAGGTGATCGCGCGAGCCAGTTCGGCGCCGTTCAGGTTCTGGACGCGCTCCCTGCTGCCCTTGCGCGAGCCAGGATAACTTTTCCTACCTGCCGTTGCCGCGGACGATGGCTGGTTGCCGAAGGCGCTCGCCGGACTCTCGGTCGAGATCTTGAACTTAAGCGCCTTCTCAGAGACCTCGACCTCGGTCACCGTTTCCGACTCGCCACTCTCGTTGTCCTCTAGGACGTCCTCAAGGCTTTGCTCGTCGACCGTTGGAGCCGAGGACGGGTCCTGCGTATCCATTTCGTCTTCGCCGGAACGGGATCTTTAAAAAAAATTTGAAGAAATGTCAAAAATCGCAAAAAAAAAGAGTGAGTTCAGTTTGGATAAAGAACATTTCCAAAAAGACAGAGGAACGGCTCATACTGCAAATGTATGGTAAATGTGATTGGTTTGAGTAAATTTTATGATGATTTCAGAAACCCAAAACGGAGGCATATGAGTGCATGTCCAAAGATCTTGAGGAGAGTAAACCACTAAACCAGCGGTTTTTAAACTTTCGTACTTCGTAAATCTTCCCTGGAACACCTGTTTACTTGTTGACGGGGATTTAGATCTCCCCAGATATGATTGTTATGATCTTGATCTGCTCAGATATGATATTCGTGATTTATTGGCCCAGATGATTTGATTAAAAAAATAACTCATTTTCATGTAACATACTCAAATACCAGTTACAAAAATTTGTTCTTCTTTCTACATCTCCAGGATGCAAAAGTTGGGTTTTCCTACATGTGGAATATATGTTTATTTCTTTTCAAAATTCTAAGGGTTTTTCAGCGACAAACTCCGATATCTTTTTCAATAAGTCTACTTGAAGTTGTGGGATTTGCAACTAGACATGCTATGACATTAATAGATTTTCTTGATTTTCTTTTTCATAATGTTTTGGTCTGGGGTTATGACTTTCAATAAAACATTCCAACATTGCATACTTCTCAAAATTCTGATATCTTTCCATTTTAAAAGTTCTGAAACTAACGCTTACGTCTATAATTAAGGTAATGCGAATCTAACTCAAATTTTAATTAATTAACTTAATTTTAACACTTTTATAACAAATATATATTGACAATATTATATATTCGTAAATAGAATTTGAAAAGCAAAATAATAGCGATAAAAAATACAGGGCATTCTGTTTAAAAAATTCAACTTTGTATTACAGCTTTGTTATTTAATTTGAAAATGAAAAACTGATTCGAATTTTCATTAGTTAACTTAATTTTAACACTCTTATAGCAAACATATTTGACAATATTACATATTTGTAAATAGAATTTGAAAAGCAAAAGATTGGCGATAGAAGATACAGCGCATTCTGTTTAAAAAATACAACTTTGTATTACAGCTTTGTTATTTAATTTGAAAATAAAAACTGATTAAAATTTTAATTAATTAACTTAATTTTAATACTTTTATAACAAATATGTATTGACAATATTATATATTCGTAAATAGAATTTGAAAAGCAAAAGAATGACGATAAAAGATACAGGGCATTCTGTTTAAAAATACAACTTTGTATTACAGCTTTATTATTAAATTTGAAAATGAAAAACTCACTCAAATTTTAATTAATTAACTTAATTTTAACACTTTTATAACAAATATGTATTGACAGTATTATATATTCGTAAATAGATAAATTTCTTTCTGTTTAAAAATACAACTTTGTATTACAGCTTTGTTAATTAATTTGAAAATGAAAAACTGAGTACACCAATAGATTCCGCACAAAAAGTTATGCTTTGTTTTTCGATATTTCTTATAGTTAGTGAGATAGGAGTCATTTTCAAAATGAGCAAAAACTGAAAATCACCTGTAGCTCCGGTAGCACCCGCGGTAGCCACGATCTGTTTTGACATTTATAATTATTTCAAAAAAAGGGCTCGAGATTGCTCTATCAGATTTTTGATAACTCTTACGGTTTTCGAGATACCCTATAAAAACATCCAAAATGGCACCCTGCACATAAAAAAAGCTTGAAGCTTGACAATATTGGCTATGCTGCCGATGTGGGGCAGTCGCGCCGCATTATCACCTGATCTACAGTTACCCGAATGTTCGCGGCAGATACCGATACGTCTCGAACTTTCTGAATTGAAAATAAGCGACTATAAAAACAGCAATACTTTATTTTATATACTTTTATTAAAACGCTTATCGAAATACCTATCTCTCGAAATGCTTAGTCTAAATCAGATTTATAAATGATGTCCTCAAATGGAACAATCGCAAGGACTGAGGGCAGACTATCTTGATGGCTGAGTCAGCTAATCAAGTTCTAGAAAAACTTCTTTCAGACTAAAGAAGTTCTTAGTTTTGTGTGTTGATAACTAATGCAAAGTCACTCTTGATTGCAAAGTTTGGACTTACATTTTGGATGTTTTGAAGAAAATATTTCCCTCTATTTGTGAAAATTTGAACAAAACTGAGTCAAACAATCAAGTTGTTTATGTTCATTCAATTTCCGATCGACAAACACCAAAGGTAAAAACCTTACCTCTTCTTATTCGTCATCATTCTAAAGTTTGAGAACCCCAAAAATTCTGATAGTAATTGGTATCAGAAATAACGGTGTACCAGAAATTCTTCGAAATTGACCATATTTGGATTGTTATAAAACAAAAACTATGTAAAATATTTCGAAATGTATAGCTAGTACTACATAAAACAGAGTTTTTTTTGCGTGAAATGTGTTGTCATTA
>JAWQRJ010003902.1:0-11559 GCA_033557515.1 Diorygopyx duplodentatus
GAATTCTTCTAAACAAACGATATTTCTTAGAATAGAATAAACTTTCTGTAGAATATCGTATACCTAAAATGCTTTGTTATTGGGATAAATCAGTTTAAAGAAAACGTATCCGTATAAGTAGTTATTAATAATTCCAAATCTAGAGTGCTTTGAAACAGCCAACTCAATGTTAGTATATTTGACAGTTAGACTCACTCTGCGTACGTGTATCATTATTGTTATTAAAAAGTTAGTTTTTGTTGTAAAATGTCGCGATTAGGATTCTCTAAAAAATATTTCTTAAATTTACTTATGGAGAATGTAACAGAATAATTGAAAAAACGTGTCGTGTATATTCTGAAAGATATCCAGATCATCCAAATCCAACCAAAGGCATATTGCGTAGGTTTCTAAGAAATTGCAAGGAATATGGTTCCTTTTTGTCAAAAGTTTCAAAAAACAAGCCGAGGATACAGAAATTTTGATCTTAGCATGCTTTACTGCATATCGCAATAATTCACTTTAAGATGCCGAAATTGCTCTTAGACTTTCAACCCAAACAATACATAGAATTTTAGTAAAACACAAATGGAAACCATTCAAATATCATCAAGTACAAAATATGAAGGATGTAGATTTATCTACTCGAGTTGAATTTTGCGAATGGTTCTTATTAAAAACGCAAAGGAATGATAATTTTACTAAGGAGGCATTTATAGCAGGCATAATAGTCATTTTTGGGCTTCAGAAAATCCGAGAGTTGTCAAAGATTCTTGGAGTTTTAATGTATTTTGTGCCATAAAAAAACGAAAAAAATGTGTGTATTCTTTATGATCAAAACTTATATTCGGAGGGGTATGTAGACATATTGAGAAATGTTGCGGGAGAAGCACTGCAACATCTTCCAGAAGAAGAGATTCACAGTGCGTTTTATCAAATGGATGGTGCTCCTCCCCATAGGACAATGGCCGTTTCAACTGTATCAAATGATATGTTTGAAGATAGGTGGATCGCTAATAATGGTTCATACAAGCACCCACCTCGTTCGCCTGATTTAACACCTTTGGACTTCTATATTTGGGGATACATTAAAAATAAGGAATATGCATATCCTGTTACAACCAAGCAGTAAGTCCTTCCATCACTTTGCCAACAAACAGATGCCTTCTCAGAAGAAGTACTTTGTGTTTGGCGCAAAATGGCGGCGTTTTTGAACACTACTTTAATTACTAATTAATTTACTTTAATTAAAAAAGAAAACGATTATACACTTTATTTGGTTGTATTTTGATACGTTTTCTTTTTTAGTTTAGAGTTACAAATAGGAAGAATTGATCAGTTCAATTTCTATTTGTGTTTATTTGTTATAATTAAAATATGTTTTGTTCTTTTAAGTCGCTTTAAATTTAGAATTATTAATTAAAATTGCTTATTTTGATACATTTTCTTTAAACTGATTTATCCCAATAACAAAGTATTTTAGGTATAGAATATTCTACAGAAAGTTAATATCATTTGTTTAGAAGAATTCAAAAATGTATAGAAATAATAAGGTTTTCATTAAAAAAATGACTTTTGCAATTTTTTTTAACGTCGTCTGTAAATAAATATTTTGAACACCCTGTAAGATATTAAAAAAAAATTCAACAAACGTTTTACCATCTCTTTAATGCGGCCAAATAAATTTTCTTTTTTTGCAGTACTTATTGTTTTACACGTTATTTTTACACATGTAACACAAAGCTGCTTTAAATTTTAACATAGAATTTTAAAATGCAATAAAATACAGGTGTTCCATTAGAAATAACCAAGTTGAGTACCACTTCCGGATAGTGCAGATAGTATAACCGGATGTGATCAAAAGTTGAAAATATTTTAGTTAAGACTGCCGAACCCAAAAACCAATAATCCCAAAGATTCAATGTCCTAATTTACCTGATTCTCCATATCTTTCTAATGAACGCTCATCGTGCCGGACCCTGTATGATGACTAATAAATTTACACTGACAATTTTTTCACAAATTTGCGACCGCATTCTTGCAGTAACTTTCCCTGTGTATCTTATTTTACAAACGCGGATATATTACCCGACGTTTCGACTCTCACCATCTTCAACTTTATTTCGTAAATGGGCGCGCTATTGTGCTTGAATTGAATATATATTTTATAATTTAAGACATATGAAAATTACACACTGCACCAAAATTTCATCCTGTTTGTGTTTATTATCTTTTGTTGATGTTTATTAAAAATTTGGGCCATTTGGGTGTTGGTAGAACGACAAACATTAAACAAAAAAAAGCAATATACAGTGTTAAATAAAATTCGTGTCGCAGATTTTTGACAAAGATGCTCGGGCAGGTCAATGTTTATTTTTAAATCGCCATTTTTTGGTATAATTTACACTTTTACATCATAACCAACGGTGGCACGAAAGAGCAACTCAAAATTTTTAAATAGCAAATGAATTTTTATGACTGATCTATGAAGTTTTAATTCTTACTTTACAAGACCTAGCCTGATATATAAGAGCGGCAAAAATTTTGTTCACTTGAACAAGACCATTGTAAATTACTATTACTAAATTACTTATTATTATGTCCTGGAATTAGCTGCTCCCTTACTGGCCATTCTGCCATCTGCAGAACAGAATGGTCTGCAGATGGCAGTGGGGTACTGCCCCAAAGACATAGGAAGCATGAATATTTTGTGTACCCCCTTGTAATCCCAATAAAAAACCTAGCACTTAAAAATCACCATACACATCCCAATGATAACTTTCTTATTTAATTTGGTGCAGCAAGGATTTGACGTTATGGCAATTTTCTTTTAATTGGACCGCATGCACCAGTAGAATTGAAGGATACTCGTTGCCGTTGTGTGACAAAACTACTTTCATACTCTTGGTAGAGCTATCTATAAAGAGTCTCCAATTTTCAACCACACCAGGATTTCCAGTTTCTTCAAAAAGACCTTCCACAGTCGGACTAAAAATTCATGTTACTGAATTTTTAGATATTTCAAAAAATATTGCAAAATTTGTATACCTACTTCTCTATAAGTTGTTATTTTACAGTTGGATCTAATAAGTTCTATTATTTAAAACGGTACGCTCAAAGTTGTGCATTTGATTTGGTAAGACCTAAATCTCTGATCAAATCATCTAATTCCAGCTGAGTTGAAAAATAAGGTTCGTCTAATCGAACCTTATTTATCAAATCAGCTAGAATTGAAAATGAAGTTCGAAATCAACTTGAACGAAAATGAACTTCGAAAATGAAGTTCAATCTTGAAAAAATCCAAGAAAATGGATTCTCAGAGGGTTACCTAAATGCAAAACTGCGATTCCTTGCAAATGCTTATAAAAAATCAAAACTAATCCAAGTCCATTTATTGGATTATTGGATTCCTAACTTTATACTTGAATGCACCGCATTTCTATGTCCAGAATTAGATAAGGAAGAGTACATGAAACACCTTGAGGTTAAGATAACATCAGTCGGGTATAGTTTCCCCAAAGAAATTTTGCGAGGTGTTGAAATAAGGGGAAGAATTGAAGAATTCATAACGAAGTTTGGTTTCAAGAGACGACAGTATTCTTGATTATTTTAAAATGATTATAAAGATGACATGTTCATTTTATGCCCTTACTCGCTTCTACCAATGCAAATATGAAGAAAAGTTTTCTAGACCAGCCGAGGAGATAATTTAAAATGAGTACTAATTTTAAGCCAAATGGGGAGGTGAAAATACGCAGATCTGCGTACACCAAAAAGATTTTGAACGATCTTGAACATTTTAATATGCGATGAGAAAATAAAACTTGTGAATTTGAACCAGACCTGATATCGCGCTATCTTTAATTGATATTTCCAGAACATTATATAACCTTAGATAATATGAACTATCAGTTATGGCATCATTTACATACCTGATTGCAATAAAAGGTTTTTAGAAGGTTTTAGCCATGCGGATCATGGCGGATATAAAACAACAGGCTACGCCACTTCAGATGTTTTCTATAGGTATCCAGACCTGTTTACACAACAGAAGTAGAGATATCGCCGTCAGTGAAGCTACTTGAGAATTAATTTGATACCTATATTTAAAGTTGATAACAAAGGGGCTGAGAAATGATATCAAAATCCCAAATTTCACCGTCTTACGAAGGATATCCCTTTTTGACATTTTTCTGTTATAGAACTTCTTTTGTTTGCAGAAATATCTACTGAAAGAATAAACACGAATTTTAAAAGTGCAGACGTCTTGATAAAACCACTGTTCCCACCATGACATCAAGCAGCAGTTTAAAGCGAATGGATTATTTAAATTATCCAACGAGGGAAGGTGTTAAAGATGAACAAGGTTTCATATAATTTATTGTATAGACGAAAGTGTGTTGCCTTTTTAATTTTACTTTTCTCGGGTTTATTTCACGATCCACTTTAATAATCACATCGTTTTGCCTAGAAAATAGCTAAAAGTTTTGGCTGTATATTTACAGGACGCCGACACACACATTTCACGTATCAGCCTAGTTTTAATACGCCTTCAGAATAGCTATTCTGCTAGAATAAAATTAATCGTACAAATAACCAAGATCGCGCATTAACCTTCGCCTTGGATAAGGACATCAATATGAACATTTAAGGTGGTTACAAGTTATTGTTACAAGTTGTGTAGCTTTATTCATCAGTGCCCTACATTTGTTGCACAAAAAATATTGCAATGTTTTTCTGACTTTTCAAATCAATTTTCCTTCAGTTTACATACCATTCCTGTAAAGTGGATACTGCATGTTTATAGGTAAATTCGCAAACAATGAATTTACCTACAAACATGCAATGTAAAACTGCAATGTAAAACGGAAGAAAGGCAAAAACCCTACAAAACTGTTTTCGTGATGTTTACAGTTGGAAAGGGAAAACTATATCCAGTGTCCTCCTCGAACTCCCCTTGATTTTTGATCTTTTATTGATCCTTTTTATTGCATTTAGGCAACCAACAGTGTGTAATATTTTTTATTATAAATAAATATAAAAGTAGGTAATTTAAAGTTATTTTATTTGTAATGAATTAATAATGTTACTTTAGTCATTTTGTACAATTGATTGGTTTACATAATTCAAGTGATGCTAGATGCATGGCTAAATTGCGATATATATTTCGCAATTTAAAGTATGAGTAACAAGTATTTTTAAAAATATACTTGAAACGGAGAAATATGTGATTTGTAGAAAAAAATGTATTTTTGACTTGTTAGTATTTTTTTATAACATAACCCACCCTTAAATCGTCATGTGTAGCATATATGAAAGGTGATAAATACAGATAGAATCCGCAATATCATCAATCTCAGGGACTAGATGGTGTCCTGTCATGATTTGCTGACCATCTGGGTGCTGGAAACTAAACTGACCGCTCTTGGTAGATTAGTTACATTGATGGATAATAGTAATAGCAATGGTAATATATCAACAGTTAGGCTCTAGTTAAATATCAAGGTTACTATTGTTCACCACTGAGCCAAAACGATCCAGGGGTGCAATATTATACTAGAAAAATAGTTTCACTAATTTAACTGTAAATTAAGCATAAGTCAAACAAAGCCATTTTACATTTTAGCCTTATTTATATTGTTTCAAAAAAATTATACATATGTTGAAAAGAGAAAAACTGCAGTACGGGGAACCGTTTCTAAATACCTTTCTTTATAATAATAATGTTTATTAAGCTTGATAGGTCATACAAAAAGATCCAAAAAGACTACAAAAACACTGTAATTTGATGTATATCAAAGCTGATGTATATCAAATCAATTCAAATTCGGACAAACAATTTTCGAACAGAGAATTGGCATTCTTTGACAAGTTTGTAATAGATGGTTTTACTTAAATGTTCATGTGAATTTCACTCTTGGCAGCAAGAAGGGCAATCAATTCTGTAATTCGAATTCTATAAAACAGTACGATGAATATTTCAGTGCCGAGAGGAGTGTCCTGAAGGCACTTCAATTAGTAAAACGTTTTGGCAGCAGCAACAATCAGTTCGATATGCTCGATAAAAGTAATATATCGCTGAACTTGACATACTTGTGATTGTAAATTACAAGGAATAAAGAATACAATAATGATATTAGTTTTACAAAAATGGCACCTTTTCAAAAAGTTTTAAGTGTTGCGTTGTGTTTTGCGTTTCAGTTCATTTTTGAATTAATCATTAAATTTAAGGGTCATTATTAAACCTCCATTAGGTTAAAGTGTCACCTTTTGCAACACTAGCAATACAAAAATGTATAAAGCAATGGTTCCCATAATTCACTTCCATCAACTGTGAACACTGTTTTTTCTGAAGATAACAATGGTGGATCATTTTGAATTCATTTGTTCTCCTAGTGTTTCTGCTAAGGTTAAACACAAACAAATTATAACATAAAATGATTCCCAATTTTCAAAGTTTTACAATTTTTAATACCTGCTACAAGAAAAATAAATTGTTGTCAAAGTATTGCTACACTTCTTTTGTTAGGAAGCGCGTTCGAACCTAATTATATATGGGTCTGTATATTAGCACCACATAGAAAAATAAATACAATACAATTATGATACCTTCATAAAACCAAGGCATTATTATACAACATAATTATAGATTTCAATTTAATGAACTATTAATTTAAAATATGGAATATGAAACATGGATTTTCTTTGCATAAAAGAAAAATTTATACCTCATTAACGATAGTTTTTTTATTAGAAATGTTGAAAAATTTCTTTATTTTTACAGATATTACTCCCAAAAAGGATTACATATTAAAAATTATGTAAATTAGAAATTAGCGCAACTATCTATGCTATACATAGAAAAAACAAGTTTTTTCATACTCAAAATTTATTAAGTATAAATACTTCTTATACTGTGTAGTTGTACCTTATTTCAATACCACCTTAAAACAGTTCTTTATACAGTTGTGATCTATACATTATTGTCTCGACGTAACCCAACCTTAACAGTAAAACGGTTGTTATTTGTTGTATATTTATCATTATCAAAACTTTTTTTTAATCCCCATGTTTTTGAACAGTCAACCTTAGTATTTATTTATTTACCCTACTTATTGTGACACCTCATTTATTTTCCCTAATTTTGTTTCCCTAAGTTCATTTAGATATTTTAGATACAAACCATGACTTCGTGACTAGTTACTATTTTTGCATTTCCCGTAATATATATAACGTCAGTTCAGGTAAAAAAAAATGCTGACTTGACTAGTAGCTGTTTTGATCTTTAATTGAGTAATTGTTGCAAATTATTCAGTTACCTAACTAGACAAGGATGTTTATTTATAGATCAAAATGAATCATAACGATTTTTTGTTCAATTTCCTGGTAATGATTGAAACAGTTGAAAAGCAACATCTTGTTTTTTTAAGGAAATTTAAAGCAATTGCATTTCCGACAAAACAGGATGTCGATAATATTGGAAATTTATTTCAATGTAGCCACTAATGCGTGTATAAAGTTTGAAATTGATTGACTAGACTCTCAAGGTGTGGCAATTTATCTGGTGTTGCCTTGGAAGTAATTTAGCAAATTCTCAATTCTTCCGTATTCAGTAGTAAGGCAGGTGGTGTAGGAAGGTTGGTAGAGGAATATTCAACAAGAGGAAGTTTGATGGATTTAAAATCTACATAACCTACTCTAGAAAACTTGAAAACTGATAACTTCGATAAAAGGGATCAGTTAGCGTACGCAAAGAAGCGAACTTGCTTCGATTTAGAAAGTTTTAATTTTACTCAAAGACGAGAATGGGATAATAAATCTATTATTACAGATTTCGTAATAATAGCGCTGTAGTGGAGAGATTCTCCGATTCTGCTCTAGCCCCCCACTACATTTCCTTCACACTTATTTACCTCGGTGATTTTAATAATGGAAGAAGATACAGACATTTGATAATTGCAGAAGTAAACTTTAATGCCCATTTGCAAATTCTACTGTTTTCGTATCTCGGTCTTGGTGTACAAAAACACTACAAACCGTAAAGTTTAGAAGCCAAAATCAATAACGCAATAGTGCCTCAGCGGCGTAACGTTGTGATTTATTAAGAAGACAAATCCAGTCTTTCCCGACTTACAGTTGGTTACAACCGTTCGTTAAATCCAACTGACGTTTTCTCAGAATGATGTATTTACTTCTTGCGGCAGGATGGATCCGACTTAGAATTGCATGCAGCGCCTCATCCTTCCGACACTGTTTTAATGCCAGTCTAATCCTCTCGAATCACATAAACCCGGCAATTTCACCGTGCGGCCTGCAGATCGCACATAATGCGCAGCTTATGACTTGGTCGATGGGCTGCATCAGGATGTGGGAAGAAGTGGCCGTAAATAATATTTTACTTCACGGCTAGCTTTTATTTTAGCGCAGTGACGGAAAATTGAATGTGTGGTTAAAGTGTCTCGATGACACGATGGGTGGTTTATGCGTTCACCCTGAAGTATTCGCATGGCTAAAGCGCAATATTAAATTTTAAAGTGGGTCATAAGATATTTCACGTTGCTTATAACTTTTTCTATAAAGTGGAAAGGGTAGTAAAGTGGGGCAGATGTGTCGGTTGCACGTGAAAACGTAGTAAACTTTTCCAAGGGCAAGCATGTATTTCCTTAGTATCCAGGGAGAAAACATTAATTAACCGCACATGTAATTTATATGCATGCATAAAGACTTTTTATATTTGTATGGTAAAAGCTCATTGGCTTTATTTTTCTCAATGGGTGTGATCAAAAGTCGTTCATATATTTAAATCCTGCTGACTGCGCCAGTTTTATAGTATCTTGCGATTTGGTTCATTCAGTAATACACAAAATAGCATTTGTCAAGCTATTAAATAGTTTATAATTTATGAAAATGCAAGCTATGACAAAGAAGTCTGACAATTTTTGATTTGAATAAAATGTATATTCTATGTTCAACTGTTAATGTTGAATTTTGTACCTTTTTGTACAATTGTTGAAAACATTTTTTGTAGTACACGCGCTTGAAAAAATGTTTTCAACAATTGTGGCCGCTAGCTGTCGCCTGTTGTGTGCATATTCTTGCTACCATTTAAGGAAAATATTGATTAATTATAACGTCAGTCGGTTTATCTTATTGATATTAATCACTTGATACCACATTTCGAAAGATCATTGCTGTTAATGATTAATAAGAAACGATGATCGAAACAAAATTGATTATAAACTAAGAGGATGTTACCAAAGTGTCATCAGTCTTTAACTCTCTGTAATAACATTTGCGCGTTTTGGCATTCGAGATTCCAAAATACAAATTTGAAAGCTATGTAAATGATTAAAAACTCACATTGATAAAATGCATTGACGGACGATACTGTAATCCTACTATTGTTATCCCAGAAAGCTATGGCGATAACAATAAATGCCAGCACGTACAACAAATTTTGAAACTTTAATCAATAATAATATTATGAATTAATTTTAAAATATAATAATATCAGACCGGTAGGCCTAGAAGGCCCATGGTTTGTTCTTCATGTTATATTCCCCCATGCTGCTCTTTATTGTTCATTATTCCATTCAATGCATGGAGGCGCCGATTTCTCGCCATTATACGATACTGTATTTCTCCTTTTATTCCCGATTTCCTGTGGATTTTTGTTTCCAAATATTTAAAAACTCCACCTCTTCAACCCCCACAGCACCCTTCTGCCAAAGCCATCTATGTACTTTGTTTTATCTTCATTTATTTGCAAGTCCGTCACCTCTGCCAATTTTCTTATTGTTCTGTTCAGTTCTTCCTTGTTTTTCGTCATTATTGTTAAGTCGTCCGCAAAAGTTCTGATGCTTCTTCTGGTATATTAGATCCGATCTATTATCCGATCTCTCTATTTTTTGCATGTCTCATCATCATCTTAATCCTTGCTCCAAAACCACCGCTCAGCCTTCATTCCTTCTTTTCTTATCTTCACTTTGTTCTTCGTTTCGCTTAAGGTTAGTTTTATCATGTTCAATCAATTTTTATTAGTGTATTCCCAGTTTTTTAAGTGCTTGATATAATTCTTTTCTTTTTATCCTGTTTTTATCTTTTTGGTGTTCATATCTTTCGGCCTGTATCTCTCTAAGTGTGTAGATCTGGTCTGCTACTGACCTTGCTTTTCGGAACCCAGCTTAATATTCTCCTATTTCTTTATCACTTGTTCTTGTCAGCTTGTTCTTTATATGGTAAAGCATTTTGTACGCTATATTTAGGAGTGCTAGGAGTGGTTTCTTCTTCTGTTGCTTCCTGATTCTCGCTTCTACTCAACAATTTTTCAAAGTGATCTTTGCACAGTTCCACTTCCTTTTCGCCTCCCACTGATTTTCTTCCCTTGTCCTTCAAATATATCATTTTTGGTTGATATTTATTTCTTTCTCGTCTGATTTTCTTGTACACACTTCGTATTTCCTTCTTTTTGTAATCTTCTATCTCCTATAGCAGTTAAGCTGCGTATTCTCTCTTTTTGTTTCGTAACAATTTCTTGCACTTTTCCCTTGCCTTATATGCTTCTCTTGTTCTGCTTGTCTCCTTTCTCAACATTTCCATTCATAATATTTTTACTTCTTAATGCTTTTTCACATTCTACATTAAGCCAGTTTTTTGTCTTTATTCTTCCTGCTGCTATCTTGTGTGTTTCAATTCGCTACTTATCTCTTTTCATAAAGCTTTTATGTCTCCCTTATTACTTACCTTGTTTTGAGTATTTTTTAATCTTTCCTTGTATCTTTCTATTTCCTCTTCTTTTTTCAGCCTAGCATTGCTCTGTGTTTCTCCCTTTTGTACTTTCTCGTTCCCTAAATGTATAAAGAGAAAGTATTGCATTCGGTCCAAAACGTTGATAGTGAGATTTGGATATATCTTGGCGAATTAGAGTATTCTAAGGCTAACGGTACCATTTTTGAATATTGGTCTGTCCTTCATCCGTCGGTCTGTGGCCAACACTTCTGCTATTTCTAATCATTGTAGGCAAAATAGTTTCAAATAAAAGTAGCATGGTTTCAGTTCTTCTCTCTTCTAGAATTATATATGCAGAGGGTCCCATTTCTTCTAGACGTTATGCAACTTCAGTTTTTCAAATGGAATACCCTGTAGATTATCGCATTTTTTATTCCTTATCGAATTTATGGTGGATTTTGTTACACAAGTATATGGCCAAAGTCGCACGTAGTTTATTAGTTATTGGACACTTTTTGCAAAAAAATCACTTTCGTTCAATATAGGTGGTGCAAGCCTTAGCCCTATTATAATTCATTTCGCGAAAAAATGTTGCAAATAAAAGTTAGAGTAGATTCTGTCATAGAGTAGTAAGAACGAAAGTATTCTTACTAGTCTATGATAGAATACTATTTCAATATATCAGGGCGTCCCATTTCTTCTAGACACTACGCAACTTCTTTAAATAGAACGCCTGTATATTACCACATTACCGTTTTTTGAATCCCTATCGAATTTATTTATTTTTGGTACTGATATATATATATACATATATATATATATATATATATATATATATATAGTTATATATAA
>JAWQRJ010003903.1:0-11559 GCA_033557515.1 Diorygopyx duplodentatus
GCCTGTATATGTACATATTCTTAGAAAATTACAATTTATTTTGAAATTTACATCTACTCATTGACTATTTTTAAAATTTGAAAATTAATATTTAAAAAAATAGGTATTCTTTTGCTTTTAATTAAGTATATTCTTTCTGAAAAATTTTCATTATTTTATATTGGTAAATTTTTAATTACCAACATGCAAGTTTTTCTTGTTTTTTTAATTAATGTTTTTTGTTTTAGTTAAAGTGAATAAAACGCCAAAAAGACGGAAAGTAAATGAGGAAAACCGCGCATTTAATGAACAGTGGACTTTTTTGACTACTTATTAATAACTGTAATAAAGCATTATGCTTGATTTGCAAAGAAAATGTAAATGTCTTTGCAAGGAATTTAATTTGCGCCGTCACTACGACACTAAACATAAAGTTTAATATGATCAATTAGAATCGCAATTTAGACAAAATAACATAGATCCTTTGAAAAGAATCATTAACAGCCCAACAAAACAAAATGAGTTTGCAAATTTCGAAATTAATTGCTGAACACAACAAACTATTTACTGATAGATAAAAAAATTTGAAGATAGTTCGACGAATTGAAGATATATCGACTAATATACTTGTCAATTGAATGAAATTTCTTCAAAATTTGAGTATTTTTCACTGGCACTTGATGAAAGCAACGATATAGAAAAGGCGAAGATATGTTATTGCAACTATTAAATATTTTTAGTACATACCATCTGATATGGAAAATTTTGATATGACAGGTCAAAGTTGTCAATTTGAAAAATGTCATGGATAATGTAATATCAACCGTTAATTATATTCGTAAGAGCGGTTTGAATCATCGAAACTTTCGAGAATTCTTAAATGTAAAGGATATACAGAACATGAAGATATTATTTACTTTTCTGAAGTAAGATGACTTAGTCGTGGATTGAAATATTTTGGACAAGAGAAAATGTATATCAGAATAATAAAATTTCCAACGAATAAGTTTTAGAATTAGCTTTTCTTGTTGACATTACAACTTACCTCAATAAACTAAATATAGTTCTACAAGGCAAAGGAAAATTAATTAATTAGTTATTTACAGAAATTAAAAGTTTTCAGCTAAAAATAAAATTGTTTATTTCACAAATTGAGCAGAATAATTATTGTCATTTTCCTACTTTGCAATCGATATTAAAAAAAGACAGACAGTCTGTATATCTAACGATGTTTGTATTAGTTCTTTAAAATTATTGGACGATAATTTTTGTTTTCGATTTCAAGATTTTTTGTGCAAGAATGTGGCATAGATGTATTCGAAAATCCCTTTAAATTTTATGTAACAAACGCACCTGACAATATACAATTAGAATTACTTGATTTACAGGCAAACAATATGTACAAAAATATTTTTGACGAACATAATTTGACATTATTTTATTCAAGTCTACCAGAAAATAAATTTCCGAACATAAGAAACTTTGCAAAATCAATTATATGCATTTTTGGAAGCACATATTTATGCAAACAAACATTTTCAAGAATAAATGTTATCAAGTCAAAGTACAAGGCAAGGTTGACCGATGACAATTTACAAAACATTTTAAGGATCTGTGTATTGCAAACGGATGCCGACTTGAATGAATTATCAAAAATTGTACAACAGCAAAAGTCGCATTGAATTTTAATATTTACTTTGCAGTAAAATGAGTTATTTTTGTTTGTATTATTATTTTTATTTGTATTATTATATTATTAGAGTTTCATTTTTATTATTGTTAATCTCAAATTGTCCCTTTTGCGAGTCTGTATTACATACTTATATTTGTCAATTGTAAATATCATACAGGTTGCAATAAAGTACTTTATTATTATTAATTAAAATAACAAATCACCACGATCCACCCAAAACATATTACAGCATAGAAAATAGGTTAGAACCGCTTTTGCTTTGCCTTTCAACGAGAATTAGCCAACTCTCGGGTTGAAAAGATACGGGCCTCACTTCTGTCTAAGTTATTGTTTGCTTGTGAGAAAGAATTGAGTTATTCAACGACGACAGTTTATGAATACGCTTTGGGTTAGATAAGTATAGATTTGAAGTTGCGGTGGAGATTTGTGGAGAGTGAAGATTTGATGGTTTCTGAATTCGAGCGTGAGTGCTGTTTTATATTTAAGGTACAAAATGAATGGCACTTTTTTGCGGCTCCTTTGTGCTATCGTACTAGCAATAATTTTCTATAACTGAATGTATTTTTCGTTAATGAAACTTTCCCCATTAAACATTTTTTCTATCCCTTACACTGTCTGAGATACCATTCGTCAATCAACAATTTGGGACGCACTGTATACAATCCTTATATCATGGGCTTGTGACGTGCTCCCTTTACAACAGACAAACAGCGTATAAATTGAAACACCTACCTGACACTCTCTTCCCATTTTTCTTCCACTGGATGACAGGAGCTGGATCTCCTCGCGCGGCGCAGAAAAAGGACGCTATCCCGCCGGCCTTGACTTGCTGGTTCCTCGGCTTCTGCGTTATTTCAGGCGGATCTGCAAACAAAATCTAGGATTAAGATCTGGCAGACGTTCGGATCGCTCGAAAAGTTCCCCCGGTATTTTGCGGACGGATTCGTCTGTAAACGCAAAGAAATGTGTGTAAAGAGAGAAAACTGTCCCAGAACAAATATGCACTCCGATTTAAGACGGAGAAATGTACATTTTGCAGCGAGTTCCTACGGCTTACTCAAAACTGCGTCCGCGCTTATTAAAAACCCCTGGATTGATGATGCCGATTTTGTAAGCTTGTTTATAAATAATAGCAAAATAATTCCATCTTTCATAGTAATAAATAAACTCATAAATTTTAAAAGTTAATTTATTATGTAAATCGAAAGTATGATACTGTATGAAAAAGGAAAAGAAAAAACGAGTCATAATTACGCGGCGTAAGCAATATTTTACCATTAATCATACTGTAAAGTACTGTTTAATCAGTTAGGTTTGAAAAATTACCGAACTTAGGTAGATGTTAGTACATACATTTGTTTGCTTAATATTTTTTTGCTATAAGGGTTGGATTTATTTTTAAAATAATCCTGTAAAAAATAATTTATAAACAACATAATTTAATATAAACATCAATACAGTTTAATCTGCGCTTTTATTATAGCTGAATTATATCGTGGAGTATTTAGTAAGTCTAGCAAATAAAGGAACTACTAGTGGGAACAGTTTTGTCTCTTTAAACTCTTCCCGGATTAAAACAAATTCAAAAAACACGCTTGCAAAAAGTAGTAAACATTCTATATTTACCAGTAGCGGATTAAGCAGACATGGGGCCAGACGACCATCAGAGCCCTATGGTCAGGGTAAAAATTGTAATTGGAAGAACGTTTAAAGGGCTGTAGTGACTACTATCATCTAACCTACTAACCATTTAATCTAACTATAGGTACTATATATAATTTATTTTCTTTATCACTTTTTGTTTAAGGTAATTATGGTATGGTAAGATTGCTTTTTTTCGCCTGATTTGCCTGATTTTTAAAGTGTGAATCTGAAGAAATTTAATTATAGGTGAATACCGAACATCAAACGTAATAGATGGGAATAACAGATCAGTAGCGTTTGAACATCAAATCTGCATTAAACAGAAACTTGCGGTTTTTGTGGTCAATTATAAATAATCTATGGCTCACACGGTGGTCCACGAATATTATCGTTCAATTTAATTTTGGTGCTCGGTTAAATATAAGCCTACGTCAACACATTTTAAGGGCTCTGTTAATTTTGCCGCCACTGGCCCTCAACCTGCTTAATCCGCCTCTGTGATTCACCTCTGAAAATTCATTAATATTCATTCGGGTAGCAAAACAAGTGTTGGCTGTAAACGCCGCTCGTTTGCTATAGTCAACAGGACAACGTACATTACGTATTCCAACACGCCAAAGGACCACGGCTATCGAGCGGTCCCAACTAAGTGATAATTATATACGCCGGCGAAAACTTTCGTTCTTTGATCTCGTATTAGATCAAACGGTAACGCGATAGGGGGTACACCCCACCTATACACATGGAACACCCCAAAAACAACAGCGTGGCCCAGCTACTCCGGTTTCCCAGACAGCAGAAATCGATCGACCAGCCGCTGGCCCTCGCAGCAAAGGGATACTTTTTACGCCATTTAAGCTTTTGTTTTTCTGTTGTTGGGCGTTTTGGAATTCGTCACTTAAACTTCCTCTTGGGACAATCAGGAAATGTGTTCCTTATTTCGAATTGGAGAGCGAACACTAAATAAGCGAATGCTATTTGGAATCCTTAGAGTGACAGACATTCCAAAGATACGAAGTAATTTTCGAAATATTTCGAAAGTGCCAAAAAATTATGCAAAATGAAATAGTATTTCAAAGAAAGATGAACGACAATTTGTAAAGTAAATTAGTCTTTGAAACATCATATTGTGGACTTCTGGTTAAAGAAGGATATTTTTTAGAATGTATTTCAGTGCAATGATGAATAGTTTTAAAAGTAATTTATTTCTTCTCATATAAGAATCGTATATTACCTTCGAAATGCGTACTATGCCTTTTCCAGTCCTATTATTTTAAATAATGGTTCATCATTACATGATGGTTATACATTTGATAGTAGATTGTGGATATCGTGAAACGAAACTGCCAAACATCACGTCAGATGCTTTGATATTCACTCAGAAACTAATGGTGCTAGAAGTTCCATCCACTTAATTACAAATGCCTGGAATACCGAATTTTGAAAAAAAATTACAAAAAATTTGGATGGAAGCAGAGTGATAGATTGATAGATTTATAGAGTGATAGATTGATAGAGTGATAGACTGAGATTGATAGAGTGATAGATTGATAAAGTGATGGACAGTTTAAATATGAATCCTTGATGGACTGATAGAGTCATAGATTGATAGATTGATACATGGATAGACTGATAGATTGATAGGTTCATAGAGTGATAGATTGATAGAGTAATAGACTGATAGATTGGTACATTGATACATCGATAGAGTTATAGTGATAGATTGATAGATTTATAGATTGATTGACTGATAAGAGTGATAGATTGATAGATTATCGGTTGGTTTGCTCGCTTTATGTGAAGGAAAATGTTAACGAAGATTATTTGTAAATAAGAGAAGACGAGGTAAACTACAGGAAATAGTAAAAGATCATAAGCTGAATATACTACCCTTGAAAAGCTTAGTTACAGTTTGAATAACAGTTCCGAGTATACGATGATGAACTATAAATGAATATATGAAACGAAATGAACTATATTATAAATATAATAGAACACATCTCTCTAGTATCTCTGGTCATCTAAAGAAGAAAACGCTTGAGCGCATCGTACCTTTCAATTGTTAGATCGCAATCGGGAATTAATTGGCGGAACTAGATACCGAAGAGGTTTTATCGCGTTCCCCGTGTCTTTAAAGCTAAATGCCACGGTGCTAATAAGCCGGTTATGAGGGACAAAACTTCGTTACCAGCAGTTTGAACTTTGAATACGACGAAATCTACGACTCGCGATGTAGACAAGAAAACAACTCCTGGGTCTGAGTTGGTTAAACTTACGTGTTAAATACTGGATGTAAGGAAAATCGGAGTAGTTCCCCCCTGAAATTCAAGTTTAGTACTTCATTTTATGGTCTATACAGTCGCGGCCCCGCACTGTTTTGAGAGTACATTAGTGCCATCTACTCACAAACTGTGTCAAGTACAAACATAAACAGGCACATCGAGATTGTCCCAAAGGGTTGATTATGAAATTTGAACAAGTCAATTGGGTCAATGAGTAAAAGGTGTTGTTTATTAAAGTAATAGTCAACGATAATATATTTATTGCTGGAATACTTGTCAAGTATAAGAATAATAATAAAAAAAAACATTAAACTGGTCACACATCATTTCTAAATACGCTACACAACCATGCAGTATGATTAAAGGAAGCATTCATGCACATATTGCATATAAATAATGGTTATAATAATAGTGTTTTAAGCTATCAACACATTCTGTTTCCAATCCATTTAATTTTAAAAGTTTTCTCTCGAAATATAGATGAAATTGGATCAAGAGTAATTGAAACGTCAATTAAAATAATTTAGTTAAAAACTTTTCAGCTCACCGAAAAGCGAGTCAAATATTAAATATCTCCGGCAGAAAATGATGGATATGCGTCACTTTGTTTGGAGCGTGTTATTTCACATAGTTTCGGGATACAACAGCGTTTGTTTATTTAAAATAAATAATGTATAACTGTATATACGTATTTCCCACAGTAAAATAATGACGTAATAAATATGATATAAAAATAGTTGCCATTTGACTGTTACTCTGAATTAATTATTTGGAATCATAGTAGCGCATGGAAAACAGAAGTACGCTTGGAGTGATTTTGTTTGGTGGTTCTGTTAGATAGCATTACAAGTTTATTTATCGCAGTTTTTGCATAAAAATCAATCACATCGGACATGTACTGAATATCATCATCGTTGAACCCCAATAGAAGAGTACCAATAGAAGAAACAGTATTCTTTCAAACGTCTTCCAGATGGCTGGTGAAACAAAGAAGGATTGTTTCTGAACGGGATGTCTTCAAAAGATATCTTCACGATTCTCCCTGGCATAGGACAACCAGAAGATATTCTTGGTATGTTACAACGTAGGTCTAGTATAAGGTTTGCAACGTGTCCATATGCAGTCTACGATTTTTCTTTAATGATTCAATTTTGCGGATGGATATATTGTAATCCTGAACTGTAGCTCATTAAATAGTAAATAGTAAATAGTATTCGATAGTGGCTGTAGTTTTCCATTCTATCAATCCGTTATGAAGTTTCAATCATTTAGATCCGGCTTCGGGAGCATGTCGTATAATTTGCCTATAACTCGGTACAGTTCGAATATTTTAGGGACCTACGACTAAAGTGGATACAATTTTAATGAATTAGTAAGAATTTGAATAAGCTCAATAATATTATAAAAATAACAATCTTTTTCAAATCATGATTAAAAAAATAGAAATTAAAGTATGCCCGCCTTCGATTTACATTCCCTAGAGTAGGTTCTTACTAAGGGAATTCCAGAGCAACAGTAAGAAATTATAACCATCCGGAAATATTACCTGTGTCTACAGGAATTCAATTGCGCCAAAAAACCCAACAGGCTGTTTTTTTGGAGGCGACCGACAAAGAAAAATTATTTGTCGGTCACCTTCTCGGAAACTCCTTCTCATTAGTTTCATTAGTTTATTGCAGTACCTGCCAACCCTTTCCCCCGCCTAGTCCAAGGGAAATGGTTTATTTATTGCAAAGGCAAGCTACAGAGTCTCATTCGTGTGTTGTGCGAATACTATCAGTGTTGCTTGTTGTTTGTGCAATTTTAATTTACTTGAAAAATAATTCGCTCCCGCCCACTAGATTTACGTCCGCACTGTATACACGAATGAAGCACATTCCACTCGTGACGGAATGAACAACCGGCCAATCAACATCAATTGTCGGATGAAAATCCTGCTGTGGTATGGTTAATAAGTCAATTACATTTTTACCAGTTTTGGTGTGTGATCGTCTAACAGAAGAAGGATATTTAGTTTTTTCACAGTATGACTTAACATATATTTTAGAGAATGTCGCTTTGTGGCAAATGGTAGAACGTGATGGAGGCTGTGCGCCTCCAAAAATCACATTTCTAGCTATTGCGTTGTAAAGGTTAAACCATCGTTTCACATCCCCTCATATGTAAACAAATTATCCAGGGGTCTTTTATGGAACACGAAAAGTTCTCTACATGGTTCCCTAATTTAACCCAGTGACTAATGGTACCGTACCTACCTTTTTCCGATGGGAAGCCATCGCCCCAATCTCATCGCAAACTGAAAGTGTGCTATTAATTATGCAAAGATCCACATGCGGGTGGAGTCGCGTTGGGGAGTAAAATTTGAAATTGATTTTTTGTTCGTTCCGTAATATCGGCGAGAACGGCAAATATGTAGGGACGTTTCCACAATTCTGCTTTTCGGTTGCGACAAGCAAATTTCTTGGTCTAAATATTTGATGAGAGTCGCCAAGCCTTTGTTTTCCGCAACTTGCTGACACAGAAATAGCCTGGTGTTCTAGCAAGTGTTCTAAAACTGTGTGCATCGTCTCGTATAAAATACAGTTTCGTAAAAATTTGATACTTCATAATTTATGACATTTTCACATTTTATTAAACAGTTGATATAATCAAATAATAATGTGTTAACACTACTTACTCTTTATTGTTGCTGAGACTCCCACCTTATCGTTTGGAGTGGAAAACTCTCTACCAGACTGGTTAAATATATGCTAATGGGAATATTTATACACATAGCAATGGTAGGTAACCTAACCTACTATTATTAACAATATGAATACGTTATCTTGTTTTATATTAATCTAAAGGTATACGTAGCAAACCAAAATGTTACTGATGTGGCGACGGAATAAAGAATGAAACTCAACACAAGTAAATAATGATAAATCTCGATTTTTTTCTCTTTAACAGAAGAGTAATTGTCCCAGAGCAGGGTAATTTATATGTAATTAATCCTGGAAAAGCAAAGATTGAATATTAATATAATAAAGATTTAAGTAAAGCTGCAATCCCTTAATCAAGTCAATTTGGAGCAATTGGAGCAAAAATGATGTTCCTTGAATCATTTATATTATCCTCTGCGGAAATGTATAGTATGATATACAACCGCATTAATACTAACACTAATACTACTAACCAAAATTTTACCCCATATAGTATCAGCCGCTCTATTTTTTACTACTATATTGTGTCTAAATTAGCAATTTATTGTCAATAAGCTAAAAGTAACAGTTATGAGCAGTTTAAAGGCATTGGATTGGGTTAACCTCTGGATTATCCCCTTCTAGATAATAAATACGTTTCCACTAGGAATTAAAATTACTCACCCTGTACTACCGAATTTCAATTTAATATTAATATTCTAACTTGTACGTTATGTGCTACTATGTGTTATTTATTTCAGAAAAGAAGACTCGCATTGTTGAGGGAAATGATTTCTGATAAATTTTGGCACAAGGGCATGTTCTAGTGCTATATATCTGATCGATCTTTCAGAATAATGTAAAGGAGCGTATATTCAGAACCCAATGTCTAATCCGCCATAACTGCATATCGCAATAACTGCACTCTTATCTAATGCAGCAAAACATGTTAGTGGTGTATTGAGAGTTGCATGTGAACAAAAAAAAACTGATGAACTTGTATTAAAATAGAAACAAAATATCGTTGGTTTATGGAAAAGAACTTACTGTTAACATCAACAGATGGGCGAAATATGTAAGCAAATGGTTTTATTCAATAAATAGAACCTCTGGAAGACACTTTATATAAACGATTATTAGCAATTTGAGTTATTCAGTCAGCTTCACTTAACTTCAGCTTGAGCTTAACACTGTGTTCTCATGCGAGATTGAAAATATTTTTATGTATTTTATTTCATCTATACTATTTGTATAACACGATGTAGGAAGATGAAAATAGTGCAAGCCTTTTCCAAATCCATTTGCTTTCTAATATACCCTTAAAATTTTTCGGTTCACTTATCATTGAACTCTCAATATGCAACATTGGTGAAGTATAAAACGATGTAACAAAAGTTGCACGGAGTTCCGAGTAACTGGATGATTTGGGGAATTTTCAATGTTCCACTATACAGCGTGTCCCAAATTCCATGCTCACCATTGAAAAAACTCACCACTAGGAAACGGTAAGAGCTACAGACTCGGTTAAATCGAACAATATGGGGGTGTACATCTAAGCTGTTTAGACCTTCTTTTGTTCTTCCAAAAAAAAAATGCATCGCCTACTAGATATCCTGAAAAAACTGAAAATTGTCATTTTCCACATTATATATCGTATCAAAAAATTTCGTGAGAAAAAATTGTAGATATCAAAACACTCTGTAGGATAGATTATAAAAATATTTTTTACCTTGCAGCAGTTTCGAGATATGACCCAAAGTTATATTTTTTAAATAGAAATCATAGTTGATTTTGACATTATTAAATTACTTATTTTTTTCCCTTTCCAACGATATAAGGTTCGAGGTATTGATCTTTCATAGTTTAGGACATATGACGAAAAATCATATTCCGTACAGATTTTAACCCACATCAGCCTATCCATGATTGAAACAAAAGACTACATATCTGTTAATAGTATTGTTAAACCACCTTCGTGTCATAAGTTGTAGTTGTCGTCAATTATTCATATTCTAGATTGATAATGGAGTTTTCAAACTATGAAATAACGAATATGTTTGTAACCTACATAAGATGCAATCGAAATTCAACGACGGCAGTAAATGAATATTTAAATTTATACCCCGATAGAAAGCAGCGTCATAGAACTTTGTTTCGCCGACTCGAGCAAAATCTACGAGAAGGTGGATGCTTTACTGCAGTCCGTTCTGCACCATGCCAAAAAGAAAATGAAGATGCCCAAATAAATGTGGTTAATATTAAGCCTACCACCTCAGTAAGAAAAATCTCCACTGAGCGCGGTACAGCAAGGAGCACTGTATATCGCATTTTAAAGAGAAATAAATTTCACCCCGGCAAACCAATAATATGCCAAGATATGAAGGAAACTGATTGTGAAAGGCGAGTTATATTTTGTAGATGGCATCTCGATCGAATTGCAAATTATTTGACTTTTCCTAATAAAATTCTTTGGAGTGATGAAAGTCGATTTACAAACAACGGCATTTAAAATCGGAATAATTACCATTATTGGAATAATGAAAATCCGACGTTACGTTTTCAGGAACGATTTGGATTTAACGTGTGGTGCGGCATTTCGGGAAACCGTTTAATAGGTCCGTTTATTTTTAACGAAACACTTAACTCAAACAGATATCTCGACTGTTGCAACAGGAAATTAAAGATGCGTTGGATGATCTACCAATTGAAGAGGAGGGAAATATTTTCTTTCAGCAGGACGGCGCCACAGCGCATAATTCAAAAATTGTTGCTGAATATTTAACAGCAAGATATGGAAATCGGTGGACTGCAACGAATGATCCCACACGATGGTCAGCGAGATCTTCGGATTTGTCCCCACTAGACTTTTTCCTGTGGAGCCATATAAAAAATGTGGTATACGGAATGAGTTTCTAACAGTATTAATGATATGCAACAAAGTGTCATACAGGCTCTTAACTCTGTTAGGATTCAGCAATTAATCAATTATAGAAAACGTGTCGAAAAGCGTTACCAAATGTTTAGAAGTAAACGGCCGCCATATTGAACATCTTTTGTAGGAAAATTTTGGTTTATTGTTACCATGTTTATTGTTACTATGTTTATTGTTATCATGTTTACTGTTACCATGTTTATTGCTTCCATGTTTCCTTTTTTTTGCAATTTACTCACGTACTAAATTTAAGCAGACCTGTTTTTTCAGAAAATCTCTTTTCTTTATATCCACTAAAGGGCAAAAGATAATAAATACCAGATATGCAGTCTTTTGTTTCGAAAACGA
>JAWQRJ010003904.1:0-11558 GCA_033557515.1 Diorygopyx duplodentatus
GCTTCAGCCTGTACTTGTGGGACAGATGAATAATTATTGCAGAAGTTTTTTTCCTCCAGAACAAAAAATTGCCAATTCTTTTATAGTTAGCGGATCATTGTCAACAAACGAAGTTTCTAAATGAACTCCCTACGGCGTACTTTCTAAAACTTCCATTTTTAAGCTAAATGAGGCCGCCATAATACTGATTAGTTGGCCATGTCAAAAGCTATATTGCTTTGGAAAATATGGAATTTAGAGTAAATTAGTGGCAACACGGATGATTAAAAAATTGCGTGCCAATTAAAAATAACAATAATAATAAAAATTATAATCAGAGTCAATTAAAAATACTAATATTGTTTAATTTAATTACCTGTAGATAATCTATACACGTATAACATAAGAGTTAATATTCTCAATCCAAAGAAAGTGCACTTTCTCAAATGTGTGCCGTATGCTATTCAATACTGAATTAAAGAACGGCCTAAAGATGTATTCTTATCAAGGAGAAAGCGTCAAAATATTGCAGAATTGAATCGTTGAGACACCAGTTGGTGTGTAATGTTCAAAATATTGTTTATATTGAAGTTTATATATGCATCTGAAATTACGTATACCACATTAAACAAATTTTATTTGTGATAGGTATTCATTGCCTTGGCTAAAAAAACTAGATAAACAGTTTAACGTGAATACGGAAATGTGAAATGTACAACTAAGCCATACGTACATTGGCATCTGCCAATATTTATCGGGTACATAATGATTAGCTGCTGAAAATTCGCATTTAAGGAATACAGTTATTGATTTATGGGTGGAGTGACTAACCGCAAAATAATTAACGTTCATTAGCACCTGGATTTAAAACCTATTTAACCCATCAACAGCCGCAGTGCAAATATTTGAGCAGTATTTCAAACGCTTGAAAGACTAATTAAAAGACCGTGCCAATATCGGCGCAATGGCACTTAATGGATTAAAGCAATTAACCTTTTATTTGAAGGTAAATTTCGTAAAGCACCTTTTATTGGAAGTGAATTATGGAAATTATTCTTGGGAGATTTTAATGAACAGTGTTGTTTTTTAAATAGTATAATTTTGCCAAAAAAAATTAGTATCAAACCGAAAATATCTTCTTTTGTCAACATTTACTAATGCCAGCCGAGTGTTACAAAAAATGCTACAAGAAATAGTTATAAAGAAAGTTTTATGGCGTTTTTCGTCTTTTTCGAGATATTCGCAGTTAAATTCGATTTTTCAAATGTTTCTGTTGCGGTTATTACCTGCGTTATGTCTTTACAGATATTCGCAGTTGAAGTTTGCTAATTTTTTAATTCTCATATTTGCGTTACTGTTTTTTTCAGCATGTAGTTAACCTACAGAAGTAAAAAAACAAAATTGTCATACTAGAAAGGACAATTCCACGTTGTACAGGGTGGGCAATTTTCGATAGAAAAGTGGCTTGCTATGATAAAATATTTCTTATTTTATTAACATCTAAACACAAGATATCTGTAAATTTTTAGGGTTTTAGAAAAGTACAAAAATATACAGCTACTAAAATTGATAAACTTAGCTCCGAGACAACATTTATTGATGAGGCCCTCATCAATAAATGTGTTCACTATTTTTTTTACTGATTTATTATTAAAAATTTGCAGTAAATCATACATATAGTTTTGAAATTAAATTAGTTTTGGAATTAAAAAAATAAATTGTTTTTTAAAAAGCCGTTGGTCGCCTAACGGACCAAAACTGGCGCAATCAGTAGGATTTCTTAACGAAAATTCGGAAGAAAGTTTCGGTGATTGCCAAACTTTAATCATATAGTTAGGTGTAGCCTACAATTCTAAACAGTACTTTAAATTGTTTCTACAAATAAATTTTAATAATATTTTACTTGTTGAAAACTTTAATATAATAAATACTCCTAATAAAATAAGAACTATGAATAAAACAGAAATTAATGTAAAAACCCAAGAATTGTTAAAGCAAATACAGGATGAAATAAATTACAAAGTAAATGTATTAAATATTAATAGACGTAACAAGAGAGAACTACTCCTAATAAATTTTCTTGCAATAAAGTTCATAACAGATAATCTACATCAAGAGAACGCCGAAAATTGTTTAAACAGTTAAAACAAGCTCAAAATCAACAAACTGATAATCAAGTAAATGTTTTAAAGTATCTAACTGACTTATATTATTTCGTCTGCAGTTACCTAGCAGACGAAATTAACATAAGTAATCAAAAATTCGCTCATATTATAATATTACAGTTGAATCTCGATACCGTGAATATCGGATAACGTAAACCTCCGGATAACGTAAATCACATTTCCAATGCATTAGCCACCGTATAACATGAACAAATGATATATGTTACCGGGGGAACTACTTCCGGGGAATCCTGGCAGTCGCGATCCCTACTGGGGGTTCCCCGACCGTCGTGCCCAGTATTTCCCAAGTCTTACTTTGTAGTTTACTGACGATCTCTTACTGTTTCATTTAGTCTTTAGTTGCCTGCTGCTTTTAAGCGGTTGTGGAAAGGTTTAGTGAATATTGATATAATGTAGCTGAAAAAACCAAAGTGTTTAATCCTGCATGAAAAATCTCTTGAAATTCAGGGGCTAAGTAAAGGTGCAAGTGTTTCAAATTTATCAAAGAAAATACAATGTAGCTAAATCTACGATTTACAAAATAAAGCAAAAGAAAGAAACCATTTTAAGTTTTTCTTCTGGAAATGTCAAGTAAAGTTCTACTGGGCGGCGCTATAACTGCATTAAACACTGCAATCCAGCGGGCAGAATGTAGTGGTGTGGACTTCACAGACCTCATGGTTTTAAAAAGACTAAGAGAAACAGCCATTATGCAAAAAATTACAAATCCTAAGAAGCAAACTAAGATTTCAGACTTTTTTTGTCACCAAATAATCTGTTTTCTGCTCTATTAATATTTCATTTTACGTTTTTAGATTAACCCCCGTTTACGTACATAAATCGCTAACGTGAACGTGTGTTAGGAGAAATAACGCATTACGAGAAATAATTGAAATATGGAACCTAGCAAAGCGAAATATAATACATACGCTTCTTATTGCTCCTGAACAATTAATAATATAAATGAAGAGTGTGCATTTGGATTAATATAATAAATTCTCATTCGAGTTCTTACGATAAAATGTTTACGGAATTGAAAGATTGATTACACTACGAGCGTATCAGGAATTGAATAATTATAATTTTATTATTGAAATCCATTAATAGTCAATCTAGAGTCCAGAGTATCAATATTATGAGTTTTTCCCTTTATATAGAAAAATTAAATAAAACCTATGTTCAAATTATACTTTAGAAAAATGGTGCTTATTAATGGATTTACCATTGCGATAAGAGAAAGTGTGAAATAAATTACTTTAAAATTATAGAGCAACCTCTTTTAACAGTTCTTATCATTGATAATATTCAAGAGATTAAACAAAAATGTAATAAGATTGAAACAGTTCGTAGACTAAAAGGATTTTTTTTGTAAAATATAAACTAGATATTGTAACACAAAACTATTACAAAAATAGTAAGAGTAATTTCAATGTTGTAATGTAAAACGTTGAATGTGTCTACTGTCCGCAGACCCCAAATATTACATAACTTACCAGAAAGTGTTAATAAAGAGATAATTAAAATTCCTTATGTGGAAAATGATACGTATAATTATATTTTAATGTGTGTTATTAGGTGATTATTATTGTAATTAATGTTATAATAAGTTGTATAAGTATTGCACTATTTTATGTAAATAGGAAAACAAGTGAAATGCGTTAAATAGCAATTTTAGACATTTATTAAAATATACCAAATGATTGATAACAGGCTATGTGTCTCTTTCTTTTGAATGTTCAAAATCAGTTGTATCATCTAAGCTAACCTGAGTATGTAAAATTCCCGCGTTATTGTTCAAATTAAGGAAGTGGGAAAAGATATTACTATACCGGGATGTTTTATTTCAAAAAAAAAAGTAAAAACTGTGTATACGTAAAACGACTCAAGTCGTTTCCATGACTTGCTCTGACTACTAGATTAAATCGGAAAATAAGCAGAAGCTGCTGTTTTGATCCGTAATTATTTCACAGCCTTCTGACGGAAAAAATACTTTTACATTTAAAACTTTATACTATTTATTCTACTATATACAACACTATGTATATTCTATTCTTTGACACTCTATGTCGGTACACAAAATAAATTTGCAATTCTAAAAAAATGGACATTAATGCACCCAAATACGAAAATATTTTCAGTTTCAGGTTTTCAAGTTCTTTAAAATCGAATTTTTATGATAAATTGTGAAAGAAATTCGGAGTACAGTGTACCCTTTGATTAATTTTTGTTAATAAAAATATCTAAAAAGTTTGAATACATTATTAATTCGCTAAGATAAATTTATTACAATAAGTTTTAGAGAATTAATTAGACCTGGGTTCTTCCCAGGTCTAATTAATAATTTTCTTTTTCATATAAGGTGGGGTAATAGTAAATTTAAATAATTACAGTACATTGATCTCTTACGGTACATTTTAAAATAGTGATGTCAACTTGCTTCCTGGACACTTTGTCTATAACCGGGTGTTTCATTATAATTTAATTTTGATGCTCAAAGTGTAAAAAATACAAACACATTCTTTGTCAAATGCATTCCATATTAGTCATTTTGAATAATATTTATTTAAAACGTGTGTCCACGAGTACAATAGTGCTTACGAAATCAATGTTATCGCAAACACATGTGCGGAAACAAATATTGTAATAATGGAGATATAAAACCTTTATTTAACCAACGACATTTGATGATAATTTTGCCTATGCTTAGCAATGTAGAAAAAAACACCATTAATGAGAGTAGGTACTTATTTTCCCCGATTAACATTTATTGATTGATCTACAAACATTGAACATTTTTATAAATTTGAGCAGTCTGGGAGCATTTCAAGGATAAAACTATTAATACTTTGGATAAACAGAAATCAAAATATGAATAAAATTAAAATTAAAATAATCGAAAACGACATTATTATGACCCGCTTGGTAACCGCAAAACCACTCATATTTAAGTGTTATTTTTACACCAGCGTTTCCTGTTCTAAAAATAGGACCCGTAAACAGCGCAAAAAGAGCTGCTTAATCGATATCTGCGCTTTAGCCCTGACTTTCATTTAAGGAAGTGTTTACTGATGAATATTCCCGCAACTAAAAGAAATTTTAAGGAGTCCATTTCCCGGCTGATTTAGAAACTTGAAGACGATCTGAATATATATAGCTTTTGGCCATTCCTTTATGAAGATTATAAGTATTTACACACTCACTTCATCTATCCACTATAAGTGAAATAAGTGGAAGCATAACTGGCTCTCATAGGAAGCATTAATAACAATTAATTGACTGTAATTAATTATCGTTCTGAATTATGTTGCAGTGGAAATATTTCTTTTAGCGCTCAAAAAGCATTTTCTCTTAATTACGTACTTATAAGAGCCCATATTGCTTCTAAGAATAGTAATTTAATTCGGTATTTGCATACAATATTATATGAAAATGCAAACGGCTTTATTCCTCTCTTCTGAATGTCTGGCATTCGTGTAATTAAGTATTCCCAGTGTGTCTATTATTAGACAGTCGGGGAGGCGCCCCAAACAAAAACCTTCGAAATACTTCAAAGCGGTGCTAGAGCAACTCAACTGTCTTAATTCATAAATTATAAAGATAGTTAATGGGCATATCAAAGGAGTAGAGAAGATATTTGATATAAAAAATAATAATGAATAATACAATGGCAATTAAAATTTTATGAACTCTTGGTATACAATTAGTTACCCACAAGGAAACGACCTGCAAGGTCACCAGACACTCAGTCTGGTGACATTGCAGGTCATGTTGAAAGGTTAATATGTTGAGAGCTATCGGGAATTATAAAAGCTATAGTGGTAATCAAAAGTTGAGTGTCCATAGCTCGGCAAGTAGTCGGTTTCTATCAACATAGATACGTTCGGAGGCAACGTTCGTCTTATCTAAAGTTGGTTGCATGATGACACTGCCACCTGTATTAGATAACAAAAATATAAACATATCTGCTAATACACAATATGTTGTAAACAACGTTATCAACATCTGATCATATATAATCCTATTCAATAGTGCTAAATAAATAAAAAATATATAATAGCGATATTTCCAATGTCCATAAAGTACCTTCCTTCTTTATAAGAAATCACTTTCTAAATTTTAATCAACTCTCTACGTATCACTCAGTAGGTAAAGGCGCACCAAGGAAAAAACTCAAGAATGAATGGAAAATACAGAGTCGTGCGCTGAGTTTATCAAGATGGTACCAGCCGAGGCGGTCATTAACATTCCTCGATGAAAAGTCTCGTATACGCCTCGTTCCTAAAGTAGAAGCTATGAGAAAGTTAAGTTTCCTGTATATAAAGTGTGTGTTTCATAAATTAAATTCTTAAGAGGTAAATTTATTATGCTTATCTAAATATTTCTTCGATAACAATTTCGTTGTTATAACGCGTTTTATGTCAAACAAATTAGGAGGGCACTGATAATTAATCGGTATCGATAGCAGATGGTTAAAAAACAATGCAGTTAAAAAAAAATAGGTCACCTCCAATGACTGGGTGCTTAATTTTTCGATGACAATACCAGCATGCGAACGCACGGAGCGGATTAATTAAGTGTTCTTTGACAATTGACGTTCGGAAAACAAAGCGACATTCGTTATAGCGCTGGGAACAAATGGATTTTTCGAACTCGAGGGTTCTGGTGTGTGTATGCGTGTATTTTTTCTTTCATTTCGTTAACAAGTTGGTACGGAAACGCTATAAAGCGGTAATCTTAGTATTATGTCGAGGAAACCTTAGAAGATTATTTCCTAACTGGAAACACGAACAGGAAGGAAGCCATTCGCATTAATCCCCAGAATATTTTTCAAGGTGCGTATTGATTAATTTCCGTAACCGGAAGGGCATAGAATTAACGTGTGTCGTTTAGATACTTCTATTCTTGGTTTCTATGACCATACAACGTGTTTGATTCTTTATTGCACCGTATTTCGATGTTAGGTAACTTTACAAAGAGATATTAAGCAAAAATCATACCTTTCCACAGTTCGAAAGTTTTGAACTTAAAAAAACCTTAGACTAAAGATGGCAAGTTAAAAGTTTGTATTGAAAGCAAAACGTAAAGAATGTTGTATGTGGTAAGAATGAAAATAAGTAATAATGAAAAGTAGCAGAAAACGTCAGCCAGAGGAATTATATTGAGGTATTCTTCAGATTAAGTTAAGGCAACATAAATACTAATTTTTATCATATTATTGGCAATTTCTCCAAGAACATTTAATATAATTTTCTGGCCAGTAGATATAACAACAGTGAAATAAAGTAAGCAATTTAGGCAATACCCAATAAAGGGCCAAGAAATATACAGGGTGACAATTTGAAAATTATCAGTACGAATAACTCAAAACTAACAAAGGTATCAAAACAGGCTTTCGCGAGGTAGTATGATAGTAAGGGGGACCTTGAATCGCAGTATAATTGTCACACTGTGAATCACCCCGTGGCCGCCCCAAGCCCCAACATTAAAATCGTAAATGGCACTACCAATCTTGCGATACCTCAAATTAAAGGGCTTTTCTGGTACTTTACCCTTAGTGGATCTAACCCATAAAGTTACTAATTAGCAACTGCTGAAATTTACAACCCTGATACTCCCTAGTTTTATGTTTCACGGAAAGGGGTTTAGAATTTTTGAAGTAAGAAAGGTTGAAATTGCAAATAAATTCTGCGAATTTGTCCCAGTCATAACCTTGTTTTTTTGCATAAATAGAGGGTGTAGAAACATTTTATTTCAGTATTGGGTTAAAAACCGAAACGAAAACGTTATATAAACTAGAATAATTGCGTTATTTGAAAAATACTAACCTGGAAATAATAATGCAAAGTGCAAAAAGTAATTAGAACAGTTCTAGCCAAAGTATTTGCAGAAAATTTTAGCCAGAGAAAGTATTTTGTGGTATTCCTTAGAATAATTTATGATTACACTCCCAAACAATTTCTCCAAAAGCATTTAGTCAATTAGTTTAGCAGTTAGTAAAATGTTCTTTGAAATACTTTTTTTACTATGGACCATTCTTCTTTAAAATATTCATCACACCACCTAAGACAAGTGGGTGAAAGAACCCGTTGAATTTTTACTTCCACTATATTATTCTCCAGCTGATATAAGAAAGTTCTTCAAATTAGTATTTCACAAAGCACCGTCTTTTGCATTTTTTCGAATTTTTAACTGATTGTTGAAAAAATATCGTAGAATATAGTTTAATATTTATTTCTCTCTCGAAAACTGCATATCTTAGCATCTTAGAACAGACCCAAAAGTTTCAGAGCAATCTATTCTACAATATTATTTTATTAAATCTCGAATAATACAAACTGTAAAAAACACTTAAGAGGGGTATTTTTGTAAACGAAGACCCTTTTGTAAGAAGTTGTTCAAAAGGTTTTCAAGTAAATAGTTTTCTTCTTCAAAACAAAAGAAAATTGAAGTTCCAAGTTATTGTGACTAGTATATTTATTAATAAAGCATTAAACTCAACTCCGTATCAGAAGACATTAAATGAGAAAGCAGTGAAATTTCACCATATTATGCACTAAAATAAAATGTATCAGCTTTTGTGAATAGCTTGGCTGTTTATCTTCTAGTAACTTATATTTCTTTCAAGTGGATTTAAGACCGATGCGATCCTGAACATTAACCCTTTACGGCCCAAGTCGGTTTTAAATTGTTATTTGTAAATTCATGTTCAATGTTGAGAACATTGCCAAAATGTGTAATAATTGTGTAAAATGTGTGTACAAAGCATAAACGAAATTTTAAATATAATTCAGTTTTTGTGAGCTTCGTAATATTTTTCCTTCTACAAGTAAAAAAAATTAAGTAAAACATTATTTCCATTAAAAAATCATTTCATTTATTATAATAAACGTGGACTTTGTGTGAACATTATACATTATTTCTTAACAGCAATACTTTGTGCATCTGGGCATTTTTCCTACAAAAATTGGTTTACTGTCAAATATAAATTTATTATTTTTGTGCAACTAAGCAAATTAATTTTTAGAATAGAAGGGTTAAACTTGGATTTATTAAATATTAAACAATTAGTTTTAACAAAAGGTTATTTGGATCAATTTTTTCTACGAATGCGTAGGGAATTATTCCCTAAAACATATGTATGGTAATCAAACCACTTTTTACGCGTTTACGTCTAGGCGACCCAGCGACGATGAATTAAAAGAAAACGTGTGATTTATTGATTATCATTCTCGAATAAGAACAAAAAGGCGTCAAAAATAAAAACCTAACCGCATAGCAATGGCAAATGCTTACGCAATTTACATTGAAAAGCCTATATAAGTTTTTTCTACACAATAGTTCCGATAGGCATTAAGTAGTGCACGTATACAAAGCCAGATACAAAGATAGCCTTGTATGGACTTATTAGTCCTATAGCCCTATATAAGACGCACTTTTTTCTTCAAAAAATTGCCTCCAAAATTCAGGTGCGTCTTATACTCGAGGAAGGCTAAATGTGCAAATCGCAAAAAAATTGCTTAAAAATTAAGGTGCATCTTATAGTCCCTAGCGTCTTATAATCCGTAAAATACGGTATATGATATTCAGGACGTAAAAGCGTATTTGCATATTTGATGATTCATTTGTGAATCATTAAATGAAATGAAAGAAACAATTCAATGAAAAAAAAGCTTGAGAGACTGCAAAAATGCGAGGAATCTGGCGTCAATCTCTAGAATTTAACATTTCAGATTGTATTATGGTCAGATTATCGTAATTAACAATTAACGTACAAAATCGTTAAAAAACCAATTAAATCAAAATTACCAAATCAAAATGCAGAAATATCGGACTAATAGAATAATTACAAAACGAAAACAAAACTATATGTATAAGTAATTGTCTATTTGTGTAATTAGTGGAGAAGAAGATGTTATCAAATACAAATGTGTCCCTGAATGTTTAACCTAATCCTGTATTCAGCTTCTTTGAGTGAAAATACATCTATCGGTTTAATTCGACTGATTTGTGCAGCCCTAAAACATTACAGCCCTTAGAAATAGCAAAAATTGCGCTACCTTCTTATAACGTTGTTGTAAAAAAAAATTATTGCCCAAATTAGTATCTGTATATTCGTCTCTTGTTGCAGTAATCAAGAAACTCCAATGGGCGACCGATAAAAAATAATAACTAAAATTAATTTTCCAGAAATTGAAAAACTTGATGACAAAAACTAATGACTAACACAAATAGATAAATGACATGAATGCTGTGTAAAGTTTTCTATGCGAACGATTATGTTGCAGATGCTAATGAGGCTAGGTGGAATAATCATTGTTTTAGGTATCTGTATGTCAGGTACTATTCATTAACTTCATTGTTGATTACGTTTGTTTATATGTCTCACGTCCGAAGACTGTTTAAGGGGGGTTCAACATGTGATTTTCAAATAACGAAAAACGTATTAAATTCAATTTTTACGCAGGATCATTAAAGGTGGAACAAAATTCCTTACACTATTTATTATTTACCTTCAGATAGAAACATTACAATAAAAAAATAATAAGATGAAAGGTCTTCTCTTATATGATTTATGGCAGAGTACTTTCAAATTATTCTCATAGAGCAAGGGTACAGAGAAAAAAATTAAAATTTAACCCTTTAGTATTCTGCCCCATTACATTTCACCACCTTTCCCTCGGTAGTAAGTATATTATCAAAATGTTGCAGGACAATGGTCCAAACAAGCTTTTTCTCACAATTTAATCACAAAGAAATAAGCAGTTTTTATTTTTTGAAGATGTTAAATCCGTGAGTACACTCATACATTTTTACGCAGTCAATAGAATCTTTAAAGGTGGAACAAAATTTCTTACACTATTTATTATTTACCTTCAGATAGAAACATTACAATAAAAAAATAATAAGATGGAAGGTCTTCTCTTATATGATTTATGCCAGAGTATTTTCAAATTACTCTCATAGAGCAAAGGTACAGAGAAAAAAATTAAAATGTAACCCTTTAGTATTCTGCCCCACTACATTTCATCACCTTTCCCTCGGTAGTAAGTACATTATCAAAATGTTGCAGGACAATGGTCCAAACAAGCTTTTTCTTACAATTTAATCACAAAGAAATAAACAGTTTTTATTTTTTGAAGATGTTAAATCCGTGAGTCAATTTTTAGATGTTATGTGTATCATGACCTGTATGACAAATTTTTATCATCGCAAAAGGTCAAGTTTAAGAATTCAAAAATTAGACATCGTAGAATAAATTATTCCCTAATAAATTATTAAATGAGAAAAATTGAGTACATAAAAGAGGTACACGTCATGGTGTAACTATTATTCTACTTATAAGGAAACTATGCAGTACATACAACATAGCTTATGACGTTTGAATTTGCCTATTTAAGTAAACCTACTCCACGT
>JAWQRJ010003905.1:0-11558 GCA_033557515.1 Diorygopyx duplodentatus
GATGCAATTTAGTATATTTGAGTGTGACTTGATTAATGATATTGTAGATGTCCTTGAGAATGGAGACAATTGGTCTCCGAAACATATAGGACTGCTGATGTGATTAGTAAACTTTTACAATCAGAAGAGTACAAATTCATTCTTGAATTACTTTAATTATACATAACCTGATTGAGAAATAGATCTTGAATTTAATCAAATTTATAATAGTTCAATAATTAATGATCAAAACAATGCATGGACTACATGACTAAAGCTGTATTCTCTGCAACGTTTATACGTTTGTAGTGAAGTGCATTTTTTGTTGCAAAACCATACATACTTCTCACTATTACATCATAGCTACCTTAGAGGAAGTCGGCGGAAGCCAGTGGCCAAGCGGCCACCTTCGTACTTTATTGAAATTTACTATAACAACCAGTGTATCTGTTTGTTGTAGGCTTCCACAGCCGGTGTTGATTCCGAGTATGCCATTGGACAAAAAAATTCCAACTGGCAACTATCATAAATTGACTCGAACAAAGCTAATACGAGAGATGTACAATCAGCATTCAAAGAGTGTTACAGAATCATCGCCATACAAATATGATCCGATAGACAAAAATAAGCATCGCAGTGGCGATTCTATCAGCAAAATTATCTGAATAACGTAATAAATAACAAGACAGTGATCCTAAAGCACCAATGATAAGCCGTTTTTAGGCAATACGCACTTTTTTCTTTCGTATTTCTGGAAACGATGACTGTCAAAGGGGCATCTATTCGTTGAAACGGTCCGCGTGGCCATCACAGCCGATGGCACCCAAAAAGCAGACTTGTGGTCATAGTGGACATCATTGACCAAACCAGGGTTTTAATTTATTAAAATTATTGATAGACCAACGAGCAATGTTGCCAGAACTCAAAGGAGGTTAAACCAACTTCTCCTGACGACGTTTAAGTTAAAATTCCCGTTTACAGCTTCGACACGCTTTGTTAGAAAGTTATTCAGTTTGGTCGCAAAAACTAGCCAAAGAAGAGCATGCTTCCTTAATGGATTTCGATAGCTTTAAGCTCCGCCGTGCTCTTACACGACGATCCCGTAGGAATAAGATCAGGTCACAGAAGTTCTTTAATTTGAAAACGTGTGATCAAGAAACGGTGCGCTTTTCGATAAGAGAAAATAGATGAAAAGGCCAAGAAAAATAAGATGTGTTAAGGACGAATATATGTAAAGATTTTTGTGCATGAAAAATGTGCACAAACAAAGTTTATTAAGCTATTTTTAAAATTTTCACGTATCCACGACATTCTGGCGAATAATATGCACTTGTACTAAATTTACGTAGGTTGAAAAAGTTCAAAACTGCAAACATGGAAATGACGTGCATGTACAAACATAACGTGCGTGTACAAACATGACGTGCATGTACAAACATTCCACATACAAACAAGAGTTTTACCTACTATATAACAGGTAAAGCTCTTGTTTGTCACCACGTCATCAACACGTCATATAACGTGGTGATTTCCATTTGCTTTTCACATTATATCAGATACTTATTAAATACATTTTCCATTTATTTAAACATTTTTTTCAGTTTTTATCAAAGAATAGTTATAGCCCCTTGATAAAGCAACATCAACAAAGACAATAGTAACTCATATCTGGTTAAAAGTTTTAGGGAATATAATATGTGGGAATTATTATGAGCAATTATTGGGAATTCTTAGAAATTACAGGGAAATTATATGAGAATTGTTTTATGAGAACAGAGTGATACGTTTTAGCTGATATTACATCGGGTAACTTTTAAGTACGCATACTCCATGAAATAAAATTAAGATTAATTATTATAATTTTAAATATAATAAAATTATCATATTTTTATTAAATCGGGGATTATTAAGTGTACTTTGTTAAAAATAGTAAAATCAAATCTGATGGAAAATACGATATATATTTAAAAAAAAATTGGCTGGAAACGATTTAAGCCTATCAACGTGTTTACGACTAAAGGAAGAGCCAATAAGGAACTTGTTGCAAGTTTAATTAAATAACTAGAGGTTTAGCGGGAGCACCTTTACTACCAATAATAATTATAGAGGGTAGTTTTTACATAAATTATGTTCTGATTATGATAATCACAATTTTACGGTTTTATACTTCGGGGTCTATTCTTTTTGTTTTTGCCTTAGTATTTTATGGCATAAGTATTGAAGAATTACAGATGATGACAATGAACTCCACGAAATTCTAAGGAATTACTAGGAATTCAAGGAATTTCACCATTATAAGAATATTATCAATGAAAAGAAATTATGGCGTACACTTTTATAAGTAATTAAAGTAACTATTTAAGGTAATTTTATTTGAAATGTAATAGATTATTTTTTACAAGATAATTTAGCATATTACCATACGTTACTTGTGTTCATATGTCAGTTGCCCCAAAATAATTTATGCCACTTACAGTACTTTGGTAACTTTGTTGTTGTAGTACTTTTTTTTTGTTTTGCAATAATGAGTGCAAAGTTGTCCCTCTTGTTGCCTTACCATACCAAATTTACCAATTCTAATGGAAATATCAACACTTTATTTAACTCTTAAAGGACACAGAAGTACCCCTTAAATCGTAACACATAAAAGCACCCATACTTAATTTTGTTTGACAACTGACAGTGATTGGAGTTTAACTCTGCAGCTAAACCCCGGCAAAGTCTGTGACTTAAACTTCAGTATAATTCCAGACATTATTTCTCGCCGAGCAATACGAAGTTTACGAGAAATTCAAACACAACGAGGCCTCCCCTGTTGGTGCCTTCAAATTAGTAAACTCTACCTCCTACATCTCTGCTGTCCTTCCGCTTGTTGTGTACTATACATGCCTATCACGTACTAGGAGATTCTTGTAATTCTTCCCAGCAGTCGAATTTTTGTTTGCACGGTTATGACTCGCACACGAATAGCTCTCTCTGATCACTTTTCTCTCCGAACCTTGTGCACTTCCTTAGGTCCAGTCTTTCAGTCGACTCTGGCGATTCTACGAGACCTGCATGGCATGACGATTGCGCGCGGTAAGTCCTTTATTTTATATATACCTAAACTTCTCACGTATTACCTCACCGTCTTTAACCATCCATGTGCTCATTTATTTCTGTCTCTATCCACCACTTCTACGTCTTATTTGCTACCTTTCTTATATGTATGCTGTATTCTTCTCTCTTTGTACAGTGAATGTGAAAGTAAATACGTGCATGTTAGGGTATACCAGAAGTGTTAGTCGACTAAACTGTGTACAGAATTGCGATGTTGCTTTGCTAATATTGATATTGAACATGGAAAAATTAACTTTTGTAATAATACGGCCAACTAAATCTATTGAAAATTACCTTGTTATTTTTCTGTTAAGTTAGTTTTGCAAAGCTCCCTGAAGGTATATTCGATCACCAAGCAATGACATTGGTTGGTTTCTATAAATAAAATAATAAAGATCTACCAAACCAGATGATATTAATGCCCGATGCATTGATATCTACTTGTCCGATTGGTTATGCAGCAGTTATGCACAATTAATTATTATGGACATACTTTGTCCAGATGCTTCCATAATAAGAACCGTTCAAGGAAGAAGAAGCTTCAAGTCAAGCTCAAATCCCGAAGGCAATAAATATACCGTGAGTCCGCCATATTTGTTTGAAATGCCCCTTTCTGCTGATTGCCAGTCACAAATCATATTGTAGTCATACCAAATTGAACACTGCAGAGACCCAGGATGCATTATATACATATACAGCTATATACACGTATTCCTGAATTCGATGCATAACTATAACATCCTTGAATCAAACAGGTCAATTTATCTTAATGAGAATAGACGAGTATTCTCATCAAAACTAAAAAAAATACATTAAAATAGTATTATTTTGGCATATTTCGAATCATTTTGTCTTATTTATACCCTTACCGGCTGTTGTCCCACACGTTACTACTTTTCGCAAAGCCTGTAATGGATCTAGGGGGAATGGTCCCAATGCAGCCTTGCTTAGGTATTTTATCTTGGCACGGAGTAATTCTGCACGTTCGTGGAATATATGTTCCACTGTCTCTCTCGCTGTAAATTCTGCAGTTCTTGTCTGGGGTCTGTCCCACATTTTTGAGACAGTGTCCCGCGAGGAATCCTGTAACTATTCTTAGGCTCTCTTTTTTTGCTATTGAAGATATTCTTTGGACCGGAAAGTATTAAGACAAAAAGTATTAAACCTTTACGACTAGCTTAGGTCAGTTTTGTTATCCCGATGAGATGAGCCTCTTTCCATCTTCTTGACGAGGATTTTTAATCAATTAATTTATGGTTTAAAAGGACTTTCTCCGTAGAATGGGGCCCTATATACCTTGTTTATGGGGCTATTGGCTCCTTCATCATCTTAAATTACATGGTACATACAATACGGTGACTTTATTGTTAATAATCAGTTGTTGCATCAATGCACATTCTTGCCATATATAAAAGCTTTGAGAATATTTATTGCCGCATAACACGCAAATCTGTCAGGCAGAATTCGTGCTAATTGTTATGCTAATTCTACCCGGAAGATGGCAGTGATCAATAAAATAGATCTTTTTTTGTAGAAGGCTGTGACACCTTATTGATTAAAACAAAAAACAAATTAATCCTAAACTGCAGGAATAAAGTTTTATTCTAGCTATAATAATAAAATAAAAGCTATCCACAAAATAACACTCCACTAAGTCTTACGAATTGTTCTATTACAAATTGCACAAGTTCTACATAATTTTCCTATTCTTCGTAAGGCATTGAAGATAATTACTGTTTTTTTTGTAATTCTTCAATTATCTTTTAGTTGGCAATATTCAAATAAACTAAGGTTTGGTGCCTTACCCTATATATTTTATTTTGTAAATGACTCAGCCATAAATTGTCGAGAACCGAGAGATGTGACGATCTCACCGGCTACCTTGAGGGCCATTAATCTCAATCCATTTTTCCGGAAATTCTGCAGGAATGATGAACCGGAGCTCCGTCTTGTCTGAAGTATATGTTATTTTCTATTTGAATTCGCCAACACATTAACTCTTCTTCGGTTTCTTTGTTATAGGTTCTGGTTCGAGGCTTAGTAAAAGATGCAAAATTAATTAATTTATTTTATGGTAAAAAATGGATTTATTTTTTTGTAAAAGGCTGTGATGCCTTATTGATTAAAATAAAAAACAAATTAATGCTAAACTATTTTTCAAAAAAAATTGATTAGTGGACTATTTCAAAAAACAAATGGACAGCTTATTTTAAGCTAACCATTATAAATTATTTTATTAGAAAAATGCTCGAAAATCGTTGCCTCTAAAAGAAAGTATGTCAATAAATTCTACATCAAAAAATCTATAAAGATCAATGTTTACATTTCCGCTGAATTTTCACAGAAGTGAAATACGAGGAATCCCCAAAAGGTGTAAAATTTCAATTTTACCGCGTGTCTTAAGAACAAAGCAGGCTATGGAAAATATCTTGCGACGTCTTACGTTTCACAGAAAAGTAATGTCATGACGTGAAAAGCGAATCCTTCTATTTTTAGTAATAAGCGAAATATAGGGTATCAAACAATAGTAAGAACTTCCCAGAGAGGAAGGGATCACTCAGTATTTTAAGAAAATAAATTTGGATATTTGACACTTTATTTGACTAGCGGTTTCGGTACTTATAGCACCATCTTCAAGGACATTTTTTTGATTACAAACTACAATTAAAATCACAAATTAAAATAGAATTTAAAATAAAATTTAAACTGACGTTTTTTTAACACCACTATGATTTATCGAGTTCCTAGTCTTGAAATTACAATGTAGTGATGTACTTCGTTTGGAAGAGCATTTAATGTACTTAGAGTCCTTTATGAATCTGTTAAAGAACCTGCATGTTTCGTGTATGGTTATACTTGTATAAATGTAAGCTCGCGAAACATGTGGTTTTTTGAAAATAAAATCCGGATTTATAATTATTAAGTTACTTTGTTGTACAAATCACGAGTTAAAAAATATATTAATTATATCGTCTGTAGGTAGGATATTGTATCTATTTTAAAAATTTTCATTAAAAAGTCAAACTTTAACATGTTTAAACTGATAAAACGGCACGTTACAGATTAAAATTATTACAATCATACTTGTAGACTTAAAGAGAACCCTTTAAATTAAATAGATAGAGAGGAAACAAACCAACGGTATAACATTAATAAAATTATGTACTTTGTTATTTTTTAAAAGGGTATCTGAGGGAATGGTAGATATGTGAAATATTGTTTTCAAGTTGATCGTTGAGTAATAGTGTTTGTGGGTGGTTAATTTTGAATGAATCTATTTCATAGCTTTCGAATAATTTCTTTAAGTAACTATTATTAAGTTGGTGAATTATTTTGATGTTGTCTAAGGTGAAATTGTGATTGTACAAATTTATATGTCTGCAAAAATTAAAGTTGTTGCTTGTGATATGTTCCTTGACTCTTATTTCAATTCTTCTGCCTGTCTCTCCTATGTAAGTAGCGTCGCATGAATCGCAAATAAGGGTGTATATGCCGTTTCTATCTAATAATTTGGTAGGAGGTTTGCTATTGTTGAGTAAGTTTTTCAAATTATGATTTGTTGTAAGGGCTAGTGAGATATTGAATTTTTTAGTTGTGTTTTTAATTTTGTTACAAACATTACCTTGGTATGTGATAGCTCTATAGATAGGTTTGGGTTTATTTTCTATGTGTAAAAGTGTTGTTTGGTTATTAGGTTTATTGTTGTATTTTTGAAGTATGTCATTAACAGTGTACATCGTATCCATTATTAAATGCAATCTGTTGTATGATGTCTAATTCCTTTTTCATATTACTATTGAGATTGAGAGGTGTATTTTTTAATCTATATATATATATATATATATATATATATATATATATATATAGTATGGACGTCGGACGAATGACGTAATTACCCCCTAACTAAACTGATAAACTTTTGTGATGAGGAAAGTCATTTGTCAGACGCAATTAAAATAGCTAAAGCAACACCGTTTTCAAAAAGTTAGATATTGATTACGGGTAATTTCTAAAGTCTTGGAATGTATACTGAAAGATCAACTAGTTCAGTACTTTGAATTTAATAATTTATTTACCGGCAGACAGTTTGGATTTACATCAGGGAATTCAACTACTGGAGCATTTAACTATCTTCTTCGGCTTAGGTAACAAATACTTTTGAAAATCTTAATTCTGCAATGTGTTATTTCTGGACTTAACGAAGGCTTTCGATTGCGTAAATTACACAATATCATTAAGAACATTATATTCATATAATATTGAGCCGAGGGCCTGTAGGGTGTTGTCGTCTTATTTAAATTTCTACAATTTCTAATTTAGGTATACTTACTTGTGTTCTCCACAGATCGATTTTGGGTCCAATACTTTTCCTGATCTATATGTTAATGATCTGCCCGCATGCATAGATTGTGCGGAAACACTTTTGTATGCGAATCACACCTCGATCCTTACGAACAGTTCATCCTTGCAAACAGCAAGAGTCGGGAGCACGCATACGGTCAATATTTTAACAAAATGGACCAGAACCACTGTACTGTAAGCTTCATTATAATGTTATCTGCACACAATACACATATCTTGTGTTCTGGTTTCGTATTGGTATTGGATTGTCGATATTACTACGATTATATTTTATAGACGTGTGTAAACCAACCGGTAGTAACACAAATAAAGATTATCTTTATCTTTATGACATAAGTCTATATAGCCCAGTGCATAGCTGGTCTGAGATAACTGTAGGAGGGTTAAAAGAATTGCGTTTTCCTTTTCCAAGAGAGTAGAGAATATTCCACCTTATCTGTCGGATTTGTACGACTTAGATTCATTGCTTTTAGTTCGAAGTGAAGATCACTTTTGTACCATTAAAATATATTTTCTCTGTTTCAGCACTAGAATGACATTATTCTCGCATGCTTTCTGATGCTATAATGAGCCACATTTTTACATGATTTTTAGTGAAATATTTTTTCTCAAAAGCTCCAATTGAACTAAATGATGTACAAAAGTGCACAGCACAGTGGGAGAGGTAAGTACTTAAAATACCGCTGGTTTTAAATCGCTATGGTGTGAGCTGGTCGGTAAAATTTCAAACAAATCCCATGTTCAATATACAATACTAAAAGCACATTGCCTTTTAAACTAAATATATTCCTATCTATCTTATGCATTTCCTTCTCAAAATAGATGAATAGAAGTATTTAACACGGTCCTACTTAGAGTCACTAGAAAAGAGTACATAGGCGAGTAGAATCAATTAGACATAGGCGAAATTTAACATAGTCACGAAATCACCCTAGTTTACCCGCTTCTCTGTAAATGATAAAAACAATATTTTCATACTCTTTTCTTTGTAGGACTAAAGATACTTTAACAGTTCCAACCGAAACACGATTAACTGTTTCCGGCAGTCCCATGAAAGAGAAACGGTGCGTACAGAATATGATGATACGCATAAGATTAATTCACATCTACAGATGCGAACCGAACCTATAGCGGTGGAAATGTTTAATGTGGCAGAAAGATAAGATGCGAACGTCTTTTTGCCACGTTTACATCCTTTTTCTGTTATCGAATCGCCTCGCATCCGATGAACATAATGTGAATTGACCTTAAATCGAATAAGTGCAGGACTGTTTTGAACACAGTTGTTCGGATTGATGAAGTTTTTAATTTCAGACATAAACGGAAGGAGTACCGTGTTACTATAAAGCCACAGAAAATCGAAGAGTGGTTCGTACGCAAGTTTTGCTGCTGGTTGACTGAATTTTTTAGCGTTTATTATCCCTTCTCTATGCAACGCTTCTGCGATTAATCTTGCTTTACTTATCGCCTTTGCGTTTGGTATTTACGATTTTTATATTTCATTTTTGTAAATCATTCTTTACGTCTTCGAACTAATATTTGCATAAATGTTATTGTTGGCTTCCATGGCCGTTATTCACACTCCTTGTTTTCCGGCTGACCGCTGCTTGAAGAAACACTTAATGCTGACATCTCACTAAGAGTTGCAAGAAGCATTGAAGATTCAGAACTACAGTCCTGAACATTTTGCCTGCAACGATTAGCGAAATATCAACACTAAGTATTTCACAAAGTAACGCGGCTACCACCGGAAAATTAAGGAATATATTTGACGTATGCAACCACTCCTAATAAATATTTTATCTAGGCTTCAGTATTTTAGACATCTGAAATAAGTAGATTAATTTCGCCATACACGTTTATATTCTAGTCATCGTATGTTTTTGGTAGTATGTGATTAAAAAACAATATTATTTCCTCTAAATAAGTTACACAGTAGTTAATTCCTTTAAATTCATTCTGTTTAAAAATGCATGCATAGGACTTCGTTTTCGGGCCTCGTTCGTATGGAAAAAGAACATTCGCAAACTAAACACTTCTTGTTGTTTCTTATTACACGTTAACGTTTGTGACAGGAAGATATTTCGTTCGTCCTTTACTGTTGTATCTTACGTAAAGCAGAAGAGCCGCATCATCATTGTTCTGTGTCATCATCATTTATTACTTCAATTATTAGACAAGTTTTGCTGCTTTCAGAAAATCGACCACTTTGATCTATTTTCACTCACGCAACACTATTTTCAAACTTGGTAAATGCTTGTATTAATTAACCATCACTTTCGACGTGAATACTTAACTAATAACTAATGAATATTTGAATTTCTACGGTGCGCAGTTCAGTATCAGTAGTACATGTTCATGTGTTTATGCTCACGAAACCGATACCATAAATAATGATCAATTTCTTTAAATGAAGAAGTGAGACCCTTCTGGATATTAATATTGAATTAAGTTTTTGTATAAAGGAAACAGTGTCTAAACGTCTACACTACTTAAAGAAGAATGATGGAAATTTGGTATATATTACTGGAATTTCAAATTAACTTCCTTATCTTCGTCTTTTGACAAAAACTGTTGTAATGTAATTAAATCTGGGTTTTCTGGTCATCCGAAATATTTTGCAACTGATTGAACGTAGAATTTAATTTTGCGAATCCTTCAGATAGAGATTTTTTTTCTTTGAAACTACTTTCAACATACTTTAGTTGCTGTATCACTTCTTGTTGCTGAAGAACGTTTTTACATTCTGCGATACAGCGAGCATCATCTTGCAAATTAAGAATTACTGATTTTAATGCATCAATATTTTCACCTCTGACCACAACGGGTGGTCAGAGGTGCAGGGGGCAATGGAAGATGTGGCCATTTTTTTTGTACGCCACTACCCTCTGAGGCGATTTTACAAATATTTGAGATGAAGTGAGAAAAATTACTAATTAAAACTTAATAGAATACGAAGAAAAGAAATAAAACTGCGAAAGAAAGTCGTTCACTTAAAACTACTGCAGTCTACTGATCATGACACATTGCATCAAAATGGCACCATTGCAGAGTTATTTAATTTTTTTTAATCTGCGGTATCTCCGAAAATTGAAATATCTCCGAAAGAAGGACCAAAAATCGCAGCATCTCTTCCCGTCAATGTACTTTTGCATTCTTTTCTGTAAAATATTAGTTACTTATTTTGATTTATTGCTTATCAATTGCTGCAGTGTTATTCTTTGAATGACTACCTCATTCTTTCCTCGAAGACTACACATGTCGTAGGGGTTGTTGCGTAAACATTTGCCAAATAGCCCCAGATATAGCAACCCATGGGTGTTAAATCTAGGGAGCTTGGGGCAACCTCAGCGGACCAAACATACAAATCCCACCGTACAATGTTGTCATGGGGAGGCGTTCCACCTTATTGAAAAAACATAGTACGTTTGACGTCCAATTGTAAATTTTCCAAGAAACGAAATATGCAATTTTGTAGAATTAAGGTACCGATTATTTCTGTTCCTATCACGCCCAATCAAACATTAAAAGCATTCCTGAAATAGGCCCTGCGTCAATAAATGCTGGTTCTATTGTGCCCAGTAACTAATATTTTGCTCATGTAGGTATGTATGTAGTATGTGGGGGTGCGGTGTTTTCTGCTGCATCTAGAGGCCCCATTGGGCTCCTTTGTGCCGCCCCCTAAGTTGCAAGTATCCAGTTCCATCAGCAGCCTCCAGGCGGACACCTCGAGCCGTGATCCCACACGAGAGTTCTCTTTCACGACCTCACGTGAAATGGTCGCCATCAAATGGGAGGACGTCCTCACAACTTTCCACTATACATTTTTAACGACAACCAGAAGTGTATGACTGGTTGTTGGGATCAACGGTTTATACCGTGCCTTCCAAATCAGGTGCGGGTAGGAAATAACCAGTATAAAGATCGACCATGCTGAGAAAATTGTTATTTGCTAGTATACTGTTTCATGTAATCCAATTGCGTTAGTCGAGCCTTCATACGTAATCAATTTCGCGTAGAAGTCGGTGTACTAACATTTGTACGAATGATACCTGCACTTATTGGAAATGTTACGTTTTTAAACTTTAAATTTAACATTTAAAATTTAAAACATTGTG
>JAWQRJ010003906.1:0-11558 GCA_033557515.1 Diorygopyx duplodentatus
GTTAAGACAGCTGTCAAAGTAGTTTAAAAATTTACAATTTGTTCAAACTCCAAGTTTGTTTCGAAAAACAAATGCTACTAAAATTTACAAATGTTACTAAAAAATGTCTGTAGATTTTATAACCTCATAATTTTGACAATTGACATCTATCGATATTTTGACAACTGACAACTGTCAAAAAAGGTTAATGAAAAATCACAAATTAAAGATACCAAATTTTAAAGCCTTGTCTTCATTGCGTTAACAGTTTTGGAGATATTCGATTTGAATATTTTAATTATTCCGAAATTTGCATTCCTCTTATTGAGCAGAAATACTAAATAGGCATAAGTTAAATGTTTAGGAAATCCTATAAGAAATCGTCGAAGGATTCCAAATTTCAAAGCCTCGTCTTCGTGGTTTTAACTTTTGGAGTGATCTTTATGTTTTGGAGACATTCAATTTGACAATTAAAATTTTCCAAAATTTACCTTTTTTGTGTTATTGAGCGGAAATACTAAATAGAAACAAGTTAAATGTTTAGGAAATCCTATAGGAAATCGTCCGAAGATTCCAAATTTCAAAGCCCCGTCTTCAAAGCGTTAACAGTTTTGGAAATATTCGATTTGAAAATTTGAATTATTCCGAAATTTGCATTTCTCTTATTGTGGGGAAATCGTAAATAGTAGTGAATTAAATGTTATAGGAAATCCTATAGGAAATCATTTGGGAATCCTATAGGAAATGATCTGAAGATTCCAAATTTCAAAGCCTCGTCTTCATGAAGTTAACAGTTTTGGAGATATTCGATTTGAAAATCATAATTATTCCGAAATTTGCACTTTTTTTTATTGAGCGGAAATTCTAAATAAGTTAATTTAGATAATTCAGATGGGAATAAGTTAATTTTCATAAGGTATCCTATAGCAAGTCTATAGGAAATCGTCTAAGGGTTTCAAATTTCAAAGCCTCCTCTTTATAGCATTAACAGTTTTGGAGATATTTGATTTGAAAATTACAATTTTTCCGAAATTTGCTTTGTGGGGAAATCGGTAATAGGAATCGGAATAGGAATAAGTACAATTTTATAGGGTATCCTATAGAAAATCGCCTAAGGATCCCAAATTTCAAAGTCTTGTCTTCATAGCGTTAACAGTTTTGGAGATATTCGATTTGAAAATTTGAATTGTTCCGAAATTTGCATTTTTTCTTATTGAGCGGAAATTCTAAATAGAAATAAGTTAAATTTTATAGGAAATCCAATAGGAAATCATCTAAGGATTCCAAATTTCAAAGCATCATCTTCATAGCATGAATAGTTTTGGACATATTCGATTTGAAAGTTAGGATAATTCCGAAATTTGCATTTTCCTTTATTGAGCGGAAATTCTAAATAGAAAATTACAGCTATTGGAATAAAAAAGGTTAAGGCAGCTGTCAAAATAGTTTAAAAATGTTTGTTTCGAAAAACAAACACTATGTTACTAAAATATGACTGTAGATTTTATAAACTCATAATTTTGGCAATTGACAGCTAACGGAATTTTAACAACTGACAACTGTGAAAAAAGATTCGTTTTATAACTTAAAAATTTTGGAAATTGGCAGTCAACGGAATTTAGACGATGGTAAAAAAATGATTTAAAAATTAAAATAGTAAAATGAACAGCATATATTTAATAATCTCAAAATTTTAACATACGACAACAATCGGAATTTTAACAATTAAAAAAAGTAAAAATAACTTAAAACTTCATTAAAAAAAATTTTTTTTGTTTAATGAGCAATTAAAAAAAATGCACTATTAATCTTATAAAATCAAAATTGACAACAATCGATATTTTGGAAATTAACAGTTATCAAAAAATTTCAAAAAGTTTCGAAAAACAAAAGTTATGTCACTAAAAAATGATTGTAGATTTTATAACCCATAATTTTGACAATTGACGGCTATCGGAATTTTGATAAGTGACAACTGTCAAAAAAGGTTAATGAAAAATCACAAATTAACAGAAAAAAATCATAAAAAAGTAGTTGAAAAACTTTTAAAATTTGATAATAACTTTGATAATTGAAGATATTGGAGTAATAAAGTTAAGACAGATGTCAAAGTAGTTTAAAAATTTATAATTTGTTAGAAACTCCAAGTTTGTTTCGAAAAACAAATGCTGTATTACTAAAAAAATGGCTGTAGATTTTATAACCTCATACTTTTGACAATTGACACCTATCGACATTTTGATGACAAAATTGGTTAATGAAAAATCACTAATTAAAGATTCCAAATTTTAAAGCCTTGTCTTCATAGCTTTAACAGTTTTGGAAATATTCGATTTAAAAATTCGAATTATGTATTCCGAAATTTGCTTTTTATCTTATTGTGGGGAAATCGTAAATAGGAATAATGATCGTAAATAGGAGATATTCGATTTGAATATTTTAATTATTCCGAAATTTGCATTTCTCTTATTGAACAGAAATTCTAAATAGGCATAAGTTAAATGTTTACGAAATCCTATAAGAAATCGTCGAAGGACTCCAAATTTCAAAGCCTCGTCTTCATGGCTTTCATTTTTGCAGCGATCTTTAAGTTTTGAAGACATTCGAATTGAAAATTAGAATTTTCCAAAATTTGCCTTTTTTGTGTTATTGAGCAGAAATTCTAAACAGGAATAAGTTAAATGTTTAGGAAATCCTATAGGAAATCGTCCGAAGATTCCAAATTTCAAAGCCTCGTCTTCAAAGGGTTAACAATTTTGGAGATATTCGATTTGAAAATTATCATTATTCCGAAATTTGCATTTTCTGATTGAGGGAAAATCCTAAACAAGAATATGTTAATTTTCATAAGGAATCCTATAGGAAATCATCTAGGGTTTCTAAATTTCAAATTTCTAAAGCCTCGTCTTCATAGCGTTAGGAATTTTGCACATATTCGATTTGAAAATTATAATTTTTCCGAAATTCACTTTTTCTCTTATTGAGCAGAAATTCTAAATAGGAATGTTATATTTTATAGAGGTTCCTATAGGAAATCGTCTAGGGATTTCAAATTTCAAAAGCGTTAACAGTTTTGAAGATATTCGATTTGAAAATTTGAATTATTTAGAAATTTCTAAATAGTTCAAATTTCAGTTTCTCTTATTGGGGAGAAATTTTAAAAACTGGAATTTGTTAATTTTTATAAGGAATCATATAGGAAATTAGGAAATCCTATAGGAAATTGTCTAAGGATTCCAAATTTCATAGCATCGTCTTCAAAGGGTTAACAGTTTTGGAGATATTCGATTTGAAAGTTAGAATTATTCCGAAATTTGCTTTTTATCTTATTGTGGGGAAATCGTAAATAGGAATAAGTTGAATGTTATTGGGAATCGTATAGGAAATCGTCTGAGGATTCCAAATTTCAAAGCCTCGTCTTCATAGCGTTAACAGTTTTGGAGATATTCGATTTGGAAATTAGAATTTTTCCGAAATTTGCTTTTTATCTTAACATGGGGAAATCGATAATAGGAATCGGAATATGAATAAGTACAATTTTACAGGGAATCCTACAGAAAATCATTTAAGGATTCCAAATTTCATAGCCTCGTCTTCAAAACGTTAACAGTTTTGGAAATATTCGATTTGAAAATTAGAATTACTACTCCGAAATTTGCTTTTTCTCTTATTGAGCGGAAATTCCAAATAGGAATATGTTAAATTTTATAGGGGTTCCTATAGGAAATCGTCTAGGGATTCCAAATTTTAAAGCCTCGTCTTCATAGCTTTAGCAGTTTTGGAGATATTCGATTTGAAAATTAGAATTATTCCGAAATTTCGAAGACTACCTTCATAGAGTTAACAGATTTCGAGATATTCTGCATAGGTGACTGAACTTTCAACCCTTGTAAATTAATAAATAACACAAACAATTAAATATTCAGAACACCGAGTGCAAAATATTTAGGGACATCGAATAAATATTCAATTTTAATCAGTTAGAAAGAAAAAAAGAAAAAGAAACCTTCGTTCAACCGCAGGTCTCGTTCGTGTTTTTTGAAGTCTAAACTCCCCTGCGTAGGTCTAAAGATAAATTTCACGCAATTTTTCATGAAGATGGGGACTCGGTAACTTTGTAGGCCCCCCAAATCGACTGGACCTGGTTCAATTTCAATAAAAACAAGCACCTTTCTCCCTCATTTTATCCAAACGCGAGGCTGCCTGGGATGATATAAAGATATAAATTGTGGTTAAAATTTTAGAGTAAAACCCATTTAATTTTGTCCAACGTTAAATGTAGTTATTAAGGTACGAAATTTAAATTTTCTTATGTTGCGTTTAACCCTACACAGGGTGTTTAATTACGCTGCTTGCTCTTATAAAGTTTAAATACCGTGGAAATTTTTCGTCTTAGTGTAATTAAATTCCTTTATAAGAGACCATCCTGAAGCTAGATTAGAGGGGACGGACGCAAAGGAATGAGAGGGACTAATTCATTTAGGACGTAGGGAGGTGGGAGGTCCATCCTGTTAGGGACGATTTCTTTTCGTTACTCTCAAATATAAAAAAATGTACACGTGAAAAAATCCAGCTCAGAAAGAACGATTGTGGATAAAACGTTTCTACATTTTATTTTTATACTTTTACATTTAACCGAGGCCAAAGGTACACTTCTGTACAACACCCATACATAAATAATTGCATCCGAAATGTCATCGAACCTTAGGTTCATTTGCAATTTAAACTACGGAGACGACCCTCGTGGAATTTTCAGTGTACGGTTATCTTTGCTTCAAATAATCGATTTTAAAGAGCAAACTGAAATTGCATCGAACCGAACCGCAAAACACACAATTCACAAAGCCAATTGTTTACAAAGCCGAATTTATTAATTTGCAACCTGAACAAACCAGTTATTAATACTGCAACAATTTCATCTGTAAAACAATTACTCCTGCAGCTAGTGGTTTAGAATTATTCCCATAGGAGTCGTGTAATTTCAAATAAAAGGTTTATAAGCGCCATCTCTCCGTGAACAACCGCGGTTACTACAGGATACTTGGATTTTATTGATCCGCCAACTTAGCTTGGATACGCACCTAACAAAGAGGAATCTACGAAAGCAATATTGATCCGGCAGGTTAGTTCTTTGCTCTTCTGTTAGGAGATGGCGCCACAGTAGGGAAAAAGTGGGGTGAAGGCGGGAAAAACACGGCATTTAAAATTGTTCGCGTGAATTTTGGTAGTATCCTTATATTCTTGCATAGCACTCCCCAAGGACAATTCAGGTAACAGGTAGGGTTCCCCCCCCCATTTTCTTCGTACCTGACATAAAAAATTACCCACCTTTTCAATAGGTAATGCGAAACGACCAATAGGGGCTCCAGGAGAAGGTAATTTCTCGTCCTCCTTAAGGATTAAAATATTAATCAACAACGCGTGGCGAATTTATGAGAAACTGGCGAAATATTTTTCGCCCCTCCGCAGACGTTTGTTTCCAACGCCATCTCTATTTAATATAAATGCAAATCGGGCGGTCCGAAACAATACAGTGGAAATCGAAATCGGGTTTGGCGAAAATACGGGTGTCCGATGCATCAACACCGTTTTAAGTGGGTTTAACGTTTAACTGCGGCGTTAAAATGGCCTCGACTATAAATCAAAAAGCAGATATTTTCCATTAACGAACTATCAGCCGCAAAACCTCGGTCAAATTTGATCATTGTCCGGTAAATTTTAAACAATGAGCGCAGTCAGATTTCGACTCCAAAGAACATTTATCAGTAGGAATTCCGTCTAACCGTAACAAGTAACCAACGTTAAGGGGTGCCTACCGTGGTTTCTGCTGAAATATGGGCCCAATTTCGTCCTGGAATAGTCGGGGGAGGTACCGTAACCAATCCATATATTTATTGGATTTTTGCGCTAAGCCAGAAGGGAGTTTTGGAGAAGACATTACGTCTATTGAAGAACAATCGAAATTTCAAGGACGAATAAGATCAGTAAATCTAAAAATCTAGCTGTAGTGCAAAGCTACATTTTTCTTTTTTGTCCTCTGAACTTCAGTTCTCGAAAAAGATAAATATAATTTACTGTGAATTCTATAGAAAGTTTAGAATAACGTGGAAAATCGTCTAAGGATTTCGAATTTGAAAACCGCGTCTTCAAAGAGCTAATAGTTTTTGAAATATTCCACTTGAAACTTTGAATTTTTCGGAAATTACAAACTTTCGTACATTCTTGCATTTGGAGAAATTCTAATTAGGAGGGAATCAAATTTTACACTGAATCGTACACAAAATCAACCAAAGATGTAGAATTTCGATGTGGCGTCTTTATAGCGATAATAATTTTCGAGATATTACATTTGAAAATTTGATTTTCTCTGGTGTTCGCATATTCTCGTTTTTGGAGAAATTCTCAACAGGAGGGAATCAAATTTTAAACTGAATCGTATAGAAAATCATCCAAGGATGTAGAATTTCGACGTGTCGTCTTCATAGCGTTAACAATTTTCGAGATATTCGATTTGAAAATTAGGATAATTCCGAAATTTGCATTTTTTTCGTATTGAGGGGAAATACTAAAAACAGGAATTTGTTAATTTTCATAAAGAGTCCTAGAAGAAATCGTCTGAGGATTCCAAATTGTAAAGCCTCGTCTTCATAGCGTTAACAGTTTTGGAGATATTCGATTTGAAAATTAGAAAAGAAAATTAGGAAATCGTAAACAGGAATAAGTTAAATGTTATAGTGAATCCTACAGGAAATCGTCTGAGGATTCCAAATTTCAAAACATTGTCTTCATAGCGTTGGAAATTTTGTAGATATTCGATTTGAAAATAAGAATTATTACGAAATATTCATTTTCTTTTATTCTAAATAGAGGAAATTCTAAATAGGAATAAGTTAAATTTTATAGCAAATCCTATAGGAAATAATCTCGGAATCCTACAGGAAACCATCTGGGAGTTCTAAATTCCAAAGCCTCGTCTTCATAGCCTTAGGAATTTTGGAGGTATTCGATTTGAAAATTAAAATATTTCCGAAATTTGTATTTTCCTTTATTGAGCGGAAATTCTAAATAGGACTACGTTAATTTTTGTAAGGAATCCTATAGGAAATTGTCTGTGAATTCCAAATTCCAAAGCCTCGACTTCATAGCGTTAGGAATTTTGGAAATATTCGATTTGAAAATTAGGATAATTCCGAAATTTCCATTTTCTTATATTGAGCTGAAATTCTAAATAAGTTAATTTAGATAATTCAGATAGGAATAAGTAAAATTTTATAGGGAATCCTATAGGAAATCATCTGAGGATTTCAAATTCCAAAGTCTCGTTTTCATAGCGATAGGAATTTTGAAGATATTCGATTTGAAAATTAGAATTATTCCAAAATTTACATTTTCTTTTATTGAAATTGGAAATTCTAAATAGGAATAAGTTAAATTTTATAGCGAATTCTATACGAAACCATATGAGGATTCCAAATTTCAAAGTCCCGTCTTCATAGCGTTAGGAATTTTCGTGATATTCGATTTGAAAATTAGAATTATTGCGAATTTTATATTTTCGTTTATTGATCGGAAATTTTAAATAGGAATAAGTTAGTTGTTAGGGAATCCTATAGGAAATCATCTGAAGATTCCAAATCTCAAAGCCTCGTCTTCATAGCGTCAACAGTTTTGCAAATATTCGACTTGAAAATTAGATATTCCAAAATTTCCATTTTCTTATATTGAGCTGAAATCCTAAATAAGTTAACTTAGATAATTCAGATGGAAATAAGTAAAATTTTATAGGGAATCCTATAGGAAATCATATGAGGATTTCAAATTCCAAAGCCTCGTCTTCATAGCATTAGACATTTTGGAGATATTCAATTTGAAAATTAGAATTATTCCGAAATTTGCATTTTGTTTTATTGAGTGGAAATTCTAAATAAGCTAATTTAGATCATTCAGATGGGAATAAGTGAAATCCTATAGGAAATCATCTCAGGATTTCAAATCTTAAAGCCTCGTCTTCATAGCGTTAACAGTGTTAGAAATATTCGATTTGAAAATTAGGGTAATTCCGAAATTTACATTTACATTTTTACATTTTTTTATTGAGCGAAAATTCTAAATAGGAATAAGTTAAAGTTTATCCTATAGGAAATCGTCTGAAGATTCCAAATTTCAAAACCTCGTTTTCATAGCGGTAACAGTTTTGGAAATATTCAATTTGAAAGTTTGAATTATTCTGAAGTTTGCTTTTTATCTTATTGTGGGGAAATCGTAAATAGGAATAAGTTAAATGTTATAGGGAATCCTATAGGAAATCATCTGGGAATCCTATAGGAAATTATCTGGGAATTCTAAATTCCAAAGCCTCGTCTTCATAGCGTTAGGAATGTTGGAGATATTCGATTTGAAAATTAAGATAATTCCGAAATTTGCATTTTTTTTATTGTGCGGAAGTTCTAAATAGGACTAAGTTAAATTTTATAGGGAATCCTATAGGAAATCGTCTGAAGATTCTAAATTTCAAAACCTCGTTTTCATAGCGTTAACAGTTTTGGATATATTCGGTTTGAAAATTTGAATTATTCCGAAATTTGTTTTTATCTTATTGTGGGGAAATCGTAAATAGGAATAAGTTAGATGTTATAGGGAATCCTATAGGAAATCATCTTGGAATCCCATAGGAAATTATCTGGGAATTCTAAATTCCAAAGCCTCGTCCTCATAGCGTTAGGAATTTTGGAGATATTCGATTTGAAAATTAGGATAATTCCGAAATTTGCATTTTTTTTTTATTGTGCGGAAATTCTAAATAGGACTACGTTAAATTTTATAGGGAATCCTATAGGAAATCGTCTGAAGATTTCAAATTTCAAAGCATCGTTTTCATAGCGTTAACAGTTTTGGAAATATTCGGTTTGTAAATTTCAATTATTCTGAAATTTGCTTTTTATCTTTTGTGGGAAAATTCTAAATAGGAATAGATTAAATTTTATAGGAAATCCTATAGGAAATCATTTGGGATTCCAAATTTCAAAGCCTCGTCTTCATAGCGTTAACAGTTTGGAAATATTCGATTTGAAAATTAGGATAATTCCAAAATTTCCATTGTCTTATATTGAGCTTAAATTCTAAATAAGTTAATTTAGATAATTCAGATGGGAATAAGTAAAATTTTATAGGAAATCCTATAGGAAATCCTATAGGAAATCATCTGAGGATTTCAAATTTCAAAGCCTCGTTTTCACAGCGTTAGGAATTTTGGAGATATTCGATTTAAAAATTAGAATTATACTGGAATTTGCATTTTCTTTTACTGAGGGGAAATTCTAAATAGGAATAAATTAAGTTTTATATCGAATCCTATACGAAATCATCTGAGGATTCCAAATTTCAAAGTCTCGTCTTCATAGCGTTAGGAATTTTGGTAACATTCGATTTGAAAATTTGAATTATTCCGAAATTTGATTTTTATCTTATTATGGGGAAATCGTAAATAGGAATAAGTTAAATGTTATAGGGAATCCTATTGTAAATCATCTGGGAATCCTATAGGAAATCATCTGCGAATTCTAAATTCCAAAGCCTCGTCTTCATAGCGTTAGGAATTTTGGAGATATTCGATTTGAAAATTAGAATTATTCCGAACTTTGCTTTTATTGAGAAGAAGTTCTAAATAGGAATAAGTTCAAAGCCTCGTCTTTATAGCGTTAATAGTTTTGGAAATATTCGATTTGAAAATGTGATTTATTCCGAAATTTTCTTTTTATCTTATTGTGGGGAAATCGTAAATAGGAATAAGTTAAATGTTATAGGGAATCCTATAGGAAATCATCTGGGAATCCCATAGGAAATCATCTGGGAATTCTAAATTCCAAAGCCTCGTCTTCATAGTGTTAGGAATTTTGGTGATATTCTATATGAAAATTACAATTACTCCGAAATTGGCATTTTCTTTTATTCAGAGGAAATAAGTTAAATTTCATAACGAATCCTATTCGAAATCATCTGAGGATTCCACATTTCAAAGCTTCGTCTGCATAGCGTTAACAGTTTTTGAGATATTCGATTTGAAAATTGGCATTTTCTTTTATTGGGCGGAAATTCTAAATAGAAAATTTCATCTGTTGGAATAAAAAAAATTAAGATAGCTGTCAAAATAGTTTAAAAAGTTTGTTTCGAAAAACAAACACTATGTTACTAAAAAATGACTGTAGATTTTATAAACTCATAATTTTGAGAATTGTTATAAAAAAGATACGTTTTATAACTTCAAAATTTTGGAAATTGGCAGTCAACGGAATTTAGACGACATTAAAAAAAGTGATTTAAAAATTACAATAGTAACAAAATCAATAAAAATGAACAGCATATGTTTAATAATCCAAAAATTTTAACATACGACACCAATCGGAATTTTAACAATTAAAAAAAAATTAAGTAAAAATATCTTAAAACTTCATTAAAATATAAATTAGTTTAAAAAAACAATTAAAAATATTATACTGTCAATCTTATAGAATCAAAATTGACAACAATCGAAATTTTGGAAATTAACAGTTATAAAAAATTTACTATTTGTGTACAAAATCCAAATGTATTTCGAAAAACAAAAATTATGTTACTAAAAGATGCTGTAGATTTTATAACCTCATAATTTTGGCAATTGACAGGTAACGGAATTTTGACGAGTGACAACTGTCAAAAAAGGTTAATGAAAAATCACAAATTAACAGAAAAAAAAATCATAAAAAAGTAGGGAAAAAAACTTTTAAAGTTTTATAATAATTTTGTCAATTGACAGATATTAGAATGTTAAAAATATTAAAAAGTTAAGACATCTGTCAAAGTTGTTTAAAAATTTAAAATTTGTGCACAAAATCCAAGTTTGTTTCGAAAAACAAATACTACGTTACTATAAAATGTCTGTAGATTTTACAAACTCATCAAAAAGAGTTAATGAAAAATCACAAATGAACAGAAAAAGATCATAGAAAAGTAGAAAAAAACAACTTATGTTTTTTTTATAATAATTTTGACAATTGATAGCTATTGGAATAAAACAAAATTAAGACAGCTGTCAAAATACTTTACAAATTTACAATCTGTTACAAACTCCAAGTTTGTTTCGAGAAACAAACACTATGTTACTAAAAAATGACTGTGGATTTTATAAACTCATAATTTTGACAATTGACAACTGTCGGAATTTTGACAAGTGACAACTGCCAAAAAAGGCTAATGAAAAATCACAAATTAAGAGTTATTTGCCACTTTATTAAAGTAATTATTTTTTTAAATTTCTTAATGACTTATTCTTAAACAAATATTTAGACATTCATGTACTTTTCAAAAACAACAGTAAGCTAAAACTTACAATAAATTTTTCTCCTGCAATACATTCGAGGAAGAAATATTTGAAGTATACGGTAACTCAAATAAAAGCTAATCGATGAACTTGATTTGATGATTTTTGAAATATTTTTTTTTTGTAAAATGGATAGAAATAGGAAAAATATTGATCAGAGACCGACGGAGCCACAAAACAATCTCCTTCTGGTTCCTTCCAAGTTATTTTCTCGACTGTTCTG
>JAWQRJ010003907.1:0-11557 GCA_033557515.1 Diorygopyx duplodentatus
CCATCGGTGAGTTTTATGTTCGGTAGGTTACTTGATTGGATTACTTAGATTTTCGAAAATAGGGAAATATTCTGGATTCAAAAGTTTTAATGAAGTATTTAAAATTTAAAATTTTAATTCTAAAAATTTTTGAAATTTGACACCATTTTTATTTTTAAATAAAAATGCCACCGCCTTGGTTAGACAGAGCTTTTGCGCAGGGCGTTCCATAAAAAATGATACAGAAAGAAGTAATACAATACAATTTTTATTTAAAAATCCAAATAACCCAAAAATTCAATCCTCAACTTTCTTTAATGGTTTTGATAATATCACGTTATCAATTACCTGATTTAATTATACTGTCAGAAATTTTGTTCTACTAAAATTTATGAGGAATAAGTTGGCTGAAAATAATTTCGAATCTGATGAATTCTTTATCTTTTATGTAAATGTTTGCAGATAGCTGCAGTACTTTTTAGTATATCAAGTTTTCACTGGGAAAAGTTTTCAAAAAGTTTTTTTTATTGAAATTTGCAATATCCACATAAAATATAACGAGTACGCGAAAGTTCCAAGAATAAGAAGAGAATTAAAAAACATGTTATTTGATACCAAACAAGGTGGGATTATCTATAGTACTTTGCGAGATATTTCAATTTTTTTAAACCACCCCCTAAGCATGAGTGGTTATGAGAGCGGGAGGGTTGAAATCTCGAATTGAAAATAACCCCATCGTGCGACATATCAAATTGAAGGGCTACTTATAAACTACAAGAATCTAAAATTAGACATTCATTTTTTTCACAATCGACAAAAATATCGAAGCCAAACTCTTTAAAATTGATTTTTTAAATCTTCGGTCGTTATTATATCAAATATCACTCTTGCAACTGTTGCTCCTATCACAAATTACTGTTATCACAAAAACTGTACAGATGTATAATCGACCGGAAGTCCAGTCCGAAACGCTCTTATCGCGCCGACCAAATCGCGAAAATTCTACACTCCACACTACTTACGTTTCCTCTGCGTTCTCAGCGTAATGGCGCCCACGCTAAAGCACCTCTTCAAGCGGGAGGTCGGGTCGACGGACAGGCCGGAAGAGGTGGTCGAGGAAAACGTGGAAATCGAACCGACCGACACGACCCAGTGGAGCTTTGGGAAGCACCATCATGTTGAGGAGACCACCACGCCCTTCATTCTGACGCCGAAGGCCACCGAAATAGGTTAGTGGCAAAAGAGTTTTGCTTTTGATCTGGATCGTATACAATTGTTAGTCGTAGTTAAGCGTGGGACTGAGAAGTTGAGTTTGCTATCTGTCTTCTATTGTATTCTTCGTTTGTTATTTCTGGGATACCAGATTTTTATATTGCAGAAGGTGTATTATTGATTTTTCACCGCTGACCAAAAGTTTTTTTTTTCGTAGAAGAAGCTACCGAAACTACGACCATTGCTTCATCTACCACGACGGCTAAGAGCTTGCTTAACAAGGCCACTGAGGAAATGAGCGCCGAAACGGGACTGCCCATATGGGCTATCTATACTATTGCCATCAGTAAGCTTATGGTGTTATTAAGCGATAATCCAAATGAAAATCTCCCCAATTTTTTTTAGTGATAATGGCCATAGTGTTAGGGATTTGCTTCTGCTGCATTCGGCGATGTTTCAGGAAGCGAAGGGCAAAGGGCGACAAGAAGATGAAAGGTGTGGATTTGAAGTCCGTGCAACTGTTAGGGTCTTCGTACAAAGAAAAGGTGCAACCCCCTCACTGAAATTTCAATATTTAAAGTGTTGCTGGTCGTTTTTTGTGCAGGTCCAGCCTGATATGGATGAACTGACTGAGAACGCTGAAGAACCAGACGAAGGGGAGAAACCTGAAGTCCAAAAACTGGGTAAACTTCAGTACAAGGTAAGAGATTGGATGTAAAACTCTCTGGATGTTTCGCAACTTTATGTTCTCAGTTGGAGTACGACTTCAATCAAAACAGTTTATCAGTGACCGTCATCCAAGCCGAAGAGTTACCCGCCCTCGATATGGGTGGGACATCAGATCCTTACGTCAAGGTTTACCTTCTCCCGGACAAGAAGAAAAAGTTCGAAACCAAAGTCCACCGCAAAACGCTGAATCCGGTTTTTAACGAAACTTTTGTGTTCAAGGTACCGCTTCGCCAATAGAAATTTCCCCTCTCCAAAATTATTTCTACGAGTTATTTTCAGCAAATGCCCTACGCCGACGCGATGAACAAAACTCTGGTCTTCGCCATCTTCGATTTCGACCGTTTCTCGAAGCACGACCAGATCGGTGAGGTCAAGGTGCCACTCTGCCAGATAGACTTGGCCCAGACGATAGAAGAATGGCGCGAACTTCAGAGCGTCGAAGGAGAGGGCGGTCAGGTGATATCACGCTTAATTTGAACACTTTTATTTCCCCTCTTTTGTCTCTCGAACGTGCGATTTGAAAAAAAAAGACATAAATGTCTCATAAAAAGGATAATAGTCTCGAAATGCTATAGTATAAAGGTCAAAACTCTTCGACGACTCTCTGCCACCCAGTTCTGACCAGTATTGGATGATGCTTGCACAAAGTTCTTGCATTTGAGCACTTTATTAATCAGTATTATTATGGTTATTACTTTTATTATAGAGTATTACTATCGTGTTTTTATTACATTTCTAAGAGTGGTTTAAGTTTTTCATTGATTTATTCAGAAGGAAGGATAAGAAAGTATAAAGTGAGTGGATGCAGAATGTTTCAGGCTGATTCAGAAAATTTTAAAAATTGTAAAATATATACAAGATTAGCTCGTTTAATAGTATAAGATAATATTAGTAACATTCTGAACACCAAATGAAATATTCTGCATTGAACAAGAACCATAAAATCAAAAGTAATTTGTCAATTAAAGCAATCCGACAGTTTGCAACTTTAATCCACAAATTCCTCATTAATCCATCTATTATTATTATTATCATTATCGTTACAACTGCAAGTAGTTTCAGAAAATCCACGCCAAAAAGCGATTTCTTTTCTGCAAAGGCCTACTACGATTCACCACAAACTTTGCGTTTCAGTTTGCATTTTTTGTTCCCCTTCATTTTGGTTCCTCCGAACTTTTGCTTTGGGCTTTCGTTTCTCGAAAACCCCCCCGCGTAGGACCCTGCGACACTCACACAGAAGCAATTAATACGCGCCGACCGAGACTATATATATACGACCTACAACTACCTACTACAACTAATACCTCTACAATGAAGATTTGTATTGACGTAAATTGTTTTTCTCTTTCTGTATTTTCTCTGCTCTGCTTTGGTTTTGGCTGTGCTATATGGTTGTGCCGGCGCATGCATTACTGCTTCAAACAAAACAATTCGTTCACGTAAGTATAACTAACTCATCGTTATGGTGAAATTCGAACAGGTGATTTATCTAGATGAAAATTTAAGTTGTTATTGGATAATAGCTGCAGTAAAACCAGATGTAATAATAAAAAAAAGCTTAAATTTTCATTGGATAAAAACTATTTTTTTGAAAAATGCACTCCTTGTCACATAAATTCGTTTTGAAATTTAGGCAATCTGCAATAATTTACATTCTGGAATATAATTTTTTATTAATTTAATTTCAACATTAAGTACAACAGAAAAATCAATAAAAAAAACTTACTTTATAAGTCACTGGATCTATCATTGCTATTGCAAATAGTGTTATCCTACCAGGACTTTCTTTATCCATAGATTTTTATTTCATACATTTAAGTATGACAGAATAACTATAAAGAGACAATTTCTGGTATTTCAATTGATTATTCGTTATTATTACGTATCAAGATTAAAAATTATATGTTTGCTTGCCTAAATAATTGCAAACAATTCTAATTAACAATAATCTTGACGAGGAGAGCATTTTTATCAAAGTATACAATCGCAAACGTAACTTAAGTACTACTACAACTTGTGTTTTAAATTAATTACTTTTTACCACAGTACTTACTATTTTTTATTATTATACATTATATTATGCTATTACAATCACCGAAAGTTGCTCTAAAACGATGAAAGTTTTATAAAGCGTTAAGTAAGTAGAGTTTTACAGCAACTTTTACTTATCTTACGTACAATTACGATTTAGAAGCGATTTTATTTTTGGTTTTCCGTTCGTTCAACTGAAAGTATCTACTTTTTACCTACATATACTTCCTAAATTTCTGCATCTGCATGTTTTTTAATTACCTTTTCTGTTCTGGCGTTTGCATCTGGCTGGTATTGTTATTATTATCATTTGATTATTATTGAGAAACCCCTTTTTTATATTTCCTTCGTTTAACATTGTTTTATCACAACCTGTATTTGATACTTTTATATATCAGAGAAGAAAAATGTTTTTTAGTACGTTTTAGTAAATAAATTGACAGTTTCGATTTTTAGTTTCTGTTCAGTATTTTTAATATTCTTATTTCGTAATTACATATTAAGAAACAGATTTTTTGAATTTTGCATGCTGTCAAAGCACCATAGTTAGTTTTACCTCTTTATTAAAGCACAGTACCATATTTAAAAGTAAACATTAGTTGTTTGTTATTATTACTATTACGACTTTTCCCATATTTATATTCAACTTCAACATTATACAAATACGTACACTGGTTACATAGATAAGTATGTTTTTTGGAAGAACCCCCATGATGTCTGTCTGTCCCTCTATCTGTCTGTGTAAGTTGTCTTTATTATTCTTACTATTCTACTGTACATTATCTAACATTGTTGCAGCACATTTCACTATATATATATATAGATATATTTGTGTGTGTATAATATATACATAAAACACAAACAGAACTACCAATTTTAAGGCTCTTTTGAAAGCAGAGAAGCATTTATTACGATTTATTACATCCCTTAGTTGCTAGATATTTCACTGAAATTTAGTAATAAAGAACCAGTTTGTTTTGTGACCTGTCCCCCTTTTCTTATTATTTTTTTTACTGCTATGTACTGTGTTATATACTTTTTTTTTTAACTAAAATGGTAGTTTTATAATTTTAAACTCTTGGTTTGAGCTGGGTGTCGTAGTTTTTCCAAAATTAGTGGTGCCAAACCTAAATTTATGTTGTTTTTATTGTCGTTTCCTCGTTTTTTTAGTTCCCTACACCCTTCCTATTTGTGTATATATTTGTATACGAAAAACGATGCAAAAATTTAGTATTTAAAATCCCTTTCTTAATTTTCATTCTTACTATTATTATTACTATTTATGAGTGTTATTTTACATTTGCTTGACCACACTATTCTATGATTGCGCATGCAACAAGAAAAACATAAATAATAAAAGAATAATGTGTTTTAAAATGTTTTAATGTTATTTGGTATTATTATTACTGTTTCCACCAGTTTTCTTTTGATATTTATATTGTTACTTAGTGTATTTCCGTATTACCATTGTGTTTCTTATTACCACGCGTAATTGTAAGCATCGCAAACCAAAGACTATTGTGATTAAGCGTTTTCTAGCATGTAGAGAAGTCTCTTCTAGGTCACTCTATCATTTGATATTACAGGAAAACAAGCTTGGGGACATTTGCTTTTCGTTGAGATACGTACCGACTGCTGGAAAATTGACTGTGGTCATCCTAGAGGCGAAGAACTTGAAAAAAATGGATGTAGGTGGATTGTCAGGTGCGCGATTTTGTTATTATCACGTTATTTGCTATTATCACTAAAGCCAATTTCTTTTAGATCCTTACGTCAAGATTGCTCTGATGCAGAACGGTAAGAGACTGAAGAAGAAGAAAACCAGCATCAAGAAGTGCACCCTTAATCCTTACTACAATGAGTCGTTCACATTTGAAGTACCATTCGAGCAAATCCAGGTTTGTATTTACATTTTTCCTATTGATCTTCGCGCGTGCGGACATGTAACTCTTCCCCCACTAGATCTGACTTCACAGAACCATTATCATTTAAATTCATTTGAACCTATTTTGGTGGAGGAGCCAGAATTTATATAATCATTTCTTATCTTCCCTATATTTTCTTGTTCCCAGAAAGTGAATCTAGTGGTAACTGTGGTAGATTACGACAGGATTGGTACTTCAGAACCAATCGGCAAAGTAGTCCTAGGATACAATGCTAGCGGTACCGAGTTGCGTCACTGGTCGGACATGCTGGCGTCTCCTCGCAGGCCAATAGCTCAATGGCACACCCTCAAGGACCCGGAAGACGAGAAGAAAGATTAAGATTGACTTTAAACTAAATATTATGTGTATACATAAGTAAGTAATCTCGTTTTCTGAACAGGAAAAAAAAACGTTTTGCCCTTTGTTTCAGCCAACCTTCGTGTGAAACAATATTTATCTCTGTTACAGTCCTAAAAATTATCTATATATGTATATTTTACGTATGTTAGAGAAGATCCTATTTGATGTGCATGGATGTCCGACGAAAAATTTAAAGCGAGAAAAAAAAATCGAAAGTTGGACTGACCCTTCCCAAACAAAAGATTCTTATCATCGCAAACTTTAATGTAATACTTCTACGAGATATACAAAGAAAACAAAACACATTTAAGTTACTCTTCCTAAGCCTTAAATGATGACGTCATAAGGTAGAATGATAGCGTAGCTATAGCTGAGCATTACATGACAATAGAATTTTATAGCTTGCGTATATTGTAATATTAAAAAAAAAGTTTTGTTTATTTTCTACGGTTTTGGAAATATAATATCACCTAGTTGATGTTCGGTTCCGTCTCTTAGGATTATGTACATAGCTCTCGGTTGTTAAATAACTAGTTTGTAGTTTGAATTTTTTATAATAAAGAGAAAAACAACGTACCGTATAACCGAGCACAAATATTTTTTTGGGTTTTTCGTTACGAAGATTGACTAATTTAAGCGTACCAACTAAGGATATAAGAGCTTCAACTCTGGGCTCAACGCGTCTTTATGCTCTAGAAAATAGAATAATATACGAGAATGGTTAGGAGCAGTTTGTAAGATTCCGTTTATGCACGTCACAGTTCTACAACATGATAACTGGCAAATAATACTCTCTTATCTTCCTATTTTTTAAATGTGTAAATAATATTTAACGACAGCAACGGTGGTAACAACCATCAAAGTAAATTAATTGTATATGATGTCACAGGTGTGTGATGTTTAGATAGACTTGTATAGAAATCCCCACTCACCCTCTGTTTTCTTATGTAATTTATTTAATAAAACTAAGAACATTGGAATGGAGTTGCATAGTAAAATTCCCCTTTGTGTTAACAACGCTGTATTCCTATAGTAGACGTTAGGCACAGAGAATACATTAACATTTTATGTACAATATATTTACAAAAGATTATACATGATTTTCAGCAAAAGAGAAATTATTCAACACATACATAAATCTACAACCCATTTTACTATAAAATTGCAATATAGATGGGAGAGATGTGAGAAAAATAGATAATAACAAGAAAAAAACACTTTGTAAACCAGACTTGATGAATTTTGGAAATGAAAATGTGGTTCTTGCAAGCTAGAAAAAATCCAATAGTTCATCAATTTGAAATTTGCAAATTTACTTAAACTATTTAATACTACATAGTTTTCAGGTGGCATTATCGGTTTATGTTAATGTGAATTAACTGTTTAAACGTTGATTTCGTGATTGTGATTCATATTTTTTGCATTAGCATAAACTGCTAACGCTTTGTAGTTTTTAGTTTTAATTTTAGCGCTTTATATAATCATCCCCTGCACTTTGTAACACTATATTCTTCTTATTAGTTTAACTTTATCTTTGCTGTTATTGAAAACCCATTACTGTACGATTATTATTTCTAAAAAAAAAATAAACAATAAATACGATAAATTATTATAATGTGAAATTAAATAAATTGTGAGAAAGTTTTGCTCTTGTTATGTAGAAAATAAATCATATCATTCGTCCTGTTTACCTAATGTTTATTTATTTATTCTTTTTAATTACAATTATTTACAACACTGCAAAATAAAATAATTATCATTTATTTTCATTGTAGTATCTTCGTTTTAAAGTACGATATTTTTTAAGCATATACAATGCCTCCAATTCCTTAACAATATACTGTCCGTGAGCCAACATTTTTTCAATTTTTTCGTGATCAGTTTCGTCTTTATTTTTCATAAAAGCTCTGTGGAGTCTTGTACGAAAAAAATCGTATCCCGACGGATAATCTTTACCTAAATGTAGTAACTGAAAAGTAAAAGCAACAAATCAACCTAAAAAAGGAACAGCTACATTATTATAATACCGTTTTATAAAGTTCAACAACTCTACTCCTTTGAGAAGCCATTTCAAAATTCCCGCGTGCGTCGCAGAGGATTATGGGATAATGAGGAATAAATAAAAAAGGTGAATTCACATTTAGCTGTAAAAAATAGGTTTTCTAAACTAATTATGTTTTCTAAAATAATCTTCATCTAAACTAATATTAATCTAAAAAAATAATACTTATTGAAATTACGCTTTACGTACCACTTATTATTGTTATTTGGAGAGAAACTCATAACAAATGGATCTTGAACCCTAAGCCCTGTCTACATCGCATCAAACTTCTTTTCTAAAAAGAAAACGCGTTTTTCTATCAAAACTTAAGTGGATTAAAGACGGAAGCTGTCTATTATTCCTCCCTTTGGATTGCAATATACAAAAAAGATAACTAAATTAATTTTTGTGCCAACTAAAATTATTTCGCGCAGTGTAAAACGGGCTCAAACATAACCTCCTCCTACCAGATAATTGACAATAATGACGTCTGTCAAATAAGGAACACGTAGAATAATCTCTTGTAAAGTAATTAAATACATGAATAAGCAGTAATTTTAAATTGTACCGAATAGCAAATAGGAGCGAAAATGTCGTTAAGACAGAAACAAATAAGTAAGTTTTTAAAAAATTGCAAAATTTAGCGTGACATTTACTTTAAAATACGTTTGCAGATGCTTTGAAGCAAATGATCAATCTAAATCAGGCGCAAAACAAGCTGGGCGCTTCCGAACCTGTGTGGAAGGTGCTAATTTACGATCGTGTCGGACAAGATATCATCTCGCCTTTGATATCGGTCAAGGAGCTGCGGGAGTTAGGAGTGACGCTATACGTGTAAGAAAACGTTTCAAAGTATTTCAGTTTATTTCTTTAGTGTTGGTGCAGTCGGATTTTTCGAACGGAATTTGTTTTATTTTGTCAATATGTTCATTCTGCTCAAATAGATTTTCTTTAATGCTAAGGGTCTATTCCAACGACATCTGGATCCCATTCCAAGTTTTTATGACTTTGAAATTTTACTTAATTTCACCTATCTTATGATGACCAATTAGAAAAACAATTATTTTGATGTTGGTTTTGTTTTTCTATTAATCAATTTTGTTATTGTCAGGCAATTACATTCAGATCGTGACCCCATTCCAGAAGTCCCCGCGATCTATTTCTGCGTACCGAACGAAGAGAATCTCGGCAGAATAAATCAAGATTTCCAAAATGGCACTTACGACGTGTATCACCTAAATTTCATATCCCCGATTTCGCGTAAAAAACTGGAGAACTTAGCTTCGGCCGCCATTGAAACGAATTCGGTCGCAAACATCCACAAAGTCTACGACCAGTACGTCAATTTTATATCGTTAGAAGACGACATGTTTATACTGAAACATCAGAACTCCGACGACCTGTCGTACTACGCGATAAACAGAGGGGATATAAAGGACACCGACGTGGATTCCATCATGGATACGATTGTCGAAAGTTTGTTTTCCGTTTTCGTAACGCTCGGGACGGTGCCTATCATACGAAGTCCGAAAGGTAACGCAGCGGAAATGGTCGCGAAGCAGTTGGATAAAAAATTACGCGATAACCTGTTTGACGCTAGGAATAATTTGTTCCACAGCGATGCGCAGGCGGGTAATTTTAATTTTCAAAGGCCTCTGCTGATTATTTTGGATAGGAACATTGATATGGCTACGCCGTTACATCATACTTGGACCTACCAGGCACTTGCTCACGACGTGCTGGACTTAACACTTAATAGGGTGGTCATTGAAGAACCTGCAGTTGGTGGTACGCGATCAAAAACGAGGCCCTACGAATTAGACTCAAAAGACAAATTTTGGACTTCGTACAAAGGGTCTCCGTTTCCAACGGTCGCCGAGGCGATTCAAGAAGAACTGGAACAGTACCGATCTTCGGAGGAAGAAGTCAAAAAGCTGAAAACCTCGATGGGCATAGACAACGATGCTGACATTGCCGTTTCGATGGTTTCGGATAATACCGCAAAGATTACTTCGGCCGTTAATTCGCTCCCGCAACTCCTGGAGAAGAAACGGCTCATCGATATGCACACGACGATCGCGACGGGAATTTTAAATTATATAAAGTCGAGGAAGTTGGACAGTTTTTTCGAACTCGAGGAGAAAATAATGAGTAAAATGACTACTGAAAAAAACTTGGTGGATATTATACAAGATCCGGAAACCGGCACAGCGGAAGATAAAATGAGATTGTTCATCATTTACTTTATATGCACACCAAGTATTACCGAAGCGGAATTTAAAAAATTGGAAGGGTTATTAGCCGAAGCTGGCTGTGATGTTGCGGCTTTGAATTATATTAAAAGATGGAGGTAATGTAAAAAACAGCATTTAATTTAACTTTTACTTCTATTGTAAAATGTGTATTTTCAGGAGTTTTACAAAAATGGCCGGTTCCCCAAATCAGTACGAGGGCAGTGGTACGAAAACCGTAAACATGTTTTCTAAATTGGTTTCGCAGGGCTCGTCATTCGTGATGGAAGGGGTCAAAAATTTAGTTGTTAAACGGCATGTAAGTTATACAAATTATATATATATAATCAGAAAATCTCCTTTCTACCGTTAAGTATAAGGATATTAATGTCTTTTTATCCATAAACAAATTTACGCCACTCCTTTCTGCTCCGTGCTAGAATCTTAGCTTCTCCACATGTTGTGTTCCTTCTACTCAGTATCTTTTCCACTATGTCGTTCCATGTTTCCCCGGTCTCTCTCTTCTTCTCTTCCCTGACACTCTCGCTTCCCATATTTGTCTCACCAATCTGTTTCCTTCCATTCTAATCACATGCCCCCACCAGCTCAACTGTCTTTTCTCTATGTATTCCACAACCGATTCCACTTGTAGCTCCTCTCTTATCTGTTCGTTCCTTAGCCTGTCTCGTCTTGTAACTGCCTTAACTCTCCGTAAAAATTTCATTTCGGCCGCCTGTACTCTGCTCTTCTGTCTCTTTGTCAACACCCAGGATTCACACCCCTACACCAGTATTGGTCTATATATCGTTTTGTACACCTTCATTTTTGTTTTTGCTGATACTTCCCTCTTGCTGATAATACTGTTGTTTATCGCATGGTACAGTCGCATGGCTCTTCCAATCCTTTCATTGACATCCTTGTACTGCTCTCCTCTTTCCTCCACTATTGTTCCCAGATATTGAAAACTATCCACTTGTTCAATCTTTACATTGTCAATCTTTATGTTTATAGTTTCCTTCTCTCCTGTTATTACCATCACCTTTGTCTTG
>JAWQRJ010003908.1:0-11556 GCA_033557515.1 Diorygopyx duplodentatus
GAACAGTCTGTATACATGAAAATATTCTCGAAGAAAATAGATCTGACACCATGAACTTTTATTTGAAACTTTTTTCCTAAAATGAATAGAAATAGGGGTATAGTATTGATAACACATGGACGGACAGACCGATTGGTACCAAAATTTCGGTACAAAAATGGTACCATTAATTTTTTTTTGGACCGAATACAAATACTTTCTCTTTATGCCTTTAGGCAAGAGAAAGTAAAAATCACTAACTAAAAGAAAGTCATAAGCAAAAGATCTCCGAACTGTCAGATTGGCAGATCGTTAACAAGCTGTTAACCGATCAGATTAAAGAATTTAAACTTTTAAATTTGAATTCTTCGATCTGATTGGTTGACGGCTTGTTAACAATTTGTGCCTGAGTGCCAATGTTACTATTTTACCGAAATTTCACTTGACGTTCAAAGGGTTAAAACGCTTTATCTAGACTTGTAGAAAGCTTCAGCGGCAGTTATTTAGATGACTTGAGGGTGGTCTGTTAGAGGGAACAGTTCTGGTAATGTTTTCTCACTCAGTGAGTTTGAAAACTACAGCAACTTAAAACAGCCACCAGCCTAGCCATCGTTGCACAGCTACTTCTTTTGGGCATAATTGTTTTAAATTAAATTTTAAATTTCCCTGGGCGATACATTTATGTTTATTTTAATATGTTAAGAAGTTTCTTAAAATATAATCCACTTTTTGGATTTTTTAAATTCTAATTATTGCTCAAATGCATTATAGGATTTTTTGATAAAAATGGTATATTTTCCCTTAAAAAATATTAAACAATTCCATTTGGAATTCCATATTTAACCGTAAGTGCACCCTGCTAAGAAGTTGGAACAGAATCAGTGGCATGCTTTTTATTACGTTGACTTAAAAAATATATTCCACATCATAAACGTCATTCATTTTAGGTTATTTAAGGTAGTTTCGATGATTAAAGATTAAAAATTGGGGTGGAAATCCGAAATTTAGTAGAATCACTGTGATTTTGCTCATGCCAAATAACTGAGGGTATTTCATTCACAATTGCAAGTTGTAATAGAACAACTGGACTACTGTGCAAGCAAAACAATGATGAGCATGGGTATCTGCTACGGCCTACTTCTATTCATGCCAAGCAAATAATAGGCGATGCGTATAAGGAAAGTTCAACCTAAAGCGCCACAAATTCATAAACACCTTCAAAGCTAACAGATTATGACGTACCTTGCTTTTTGTCTGGTAGAGTGTTTGAATGTAATTATAATTGGAATCCGTGTAATTGGAAACGTTCATTCCTCATTCATACGAGGATTCACAAAAATGGTGTCGATTCCAAGTTGATTTACAAGTTGAAATATCTAAATTATGCTCAACCAAAAGTTTTCTTATGAGAAAAAACAAAAGATTGACAAAACAAATGTCTTCTCGAAGTATTGTAACTCAGGCTTCGAGTCAAGTTTTTTTAAGTGGAACGCCCGGTATATTTTTAGGTCTTTAGACTTGATTTCAAATTACTCATATGGCAGTAGTTTAAAGTATTTTTCACTGCGTTGCAAAATTACTTAAAAATCTCCAAAGTTCACTAAAACTTCATTAGTAATATTTAAACAAAAATATTTGCTAGAGTTAAACACAGGGTACACGCAAAGGAAGTTAATTACACATCACGAATTATTAACCACAGTTACGCCAATGCTATACACTTTACACTCCATTATCTCTATTATTTTTAATGGAACACCTGTATTATATCATGCCAATGAGTCGGTTGTTAGATAAACTTTAACTTTTGTTAAAAGTGCTGTATTCCTAAACCGACTAGTTACCGAGAAAATTATAGTTCTCTAAATTTCAGCGCATATTTTACCTTAATTTTCTTGCGTTTGCAGTAGATTTTGGAACGTTTTGATATGAGTTTGAAGTGAAGAAAACTATATTTTTGTCATAAGACTACAAAAATGCGGTAGTCGTAAACACATCACTAAAACTTCATTAGTAATATTTAAACAAAAATATTTGCTAGAGTTAAACACAGGGTACACGCAAAGGAAGTTAATTACACAACACGAATTATTAACCACAGTTACGCTAATGCTATACACTTTACACTCTATTATCTCTATTATTTTTAATGGAACACCTTTATTATATCATGCCAATGAGTCGGTTGTTAGGTAAACTTTAACTTTTGTTAAAAGTGCTCTATTCCTAAACCGACTAGTTACCGAGAAAATTATAGTTCTCTAAATTTCAGCGCATACCTTAATTTTCTTGCGTTTGCAGTAGATTTTGGAACGTTTTGATATGAGTTTGAAGTGGATAAAACTATATTTTTGTCATAAGACTCATAAAAGAGTCGTCAAATCCGATCAATGTGTTGATTCTAGAACATTTTTGTGGTACCAGACTTTGTTCTCAAGTTTCTTACTACGAAAGTATTTTACTACTATGTACCTGTTCAGGACAAAATGATTTTTAGTCTTAATCAACAGTTTTTATGATTATTAAAATTAGTCATAATTAAACAAATTCTAGACAAAAAATAACCGTTATAATAAAGTTAACGAACAAATTTACAGAACAAAATCATTGTGTCTTTTATTTACTATTGCCTGTGCTGGACAATTTGATATTTTTTATTATAAATATTTATGGGATAATTTGAAGTTTTATTGTTTTGGATCAAAAACGCCATTTTTAAATTATTTACAGGATAAATTAGTATTTTAGCTAAAAACGCCCCTATTTTTAATTGCCTATACAAGACAAACAACAAATTCTTTTGCTTTGAAAACAAAACATAGCTCTCTTAATCATGGATAGTGTGATGTGGGTTAGATCTGTGTGGAATGTAATTTTTCTTCATACCTCCTAAACTATGAAAGAAAAATACCTCGAACCTTATATCGTTGGAAAGGGAAAAAATCAAGTAATTTAATAATACTATTTGAAAAAAAGGTTTCCATTTAAACAAATACAACTTTGGGCATACCTCGAAACTGGTGCAAGGTAAAAAATATTTTTATAATCTATCCTACAGAATGTTTTGATATCTACCATTTTGTCCCTCGAAATTTTTTGATACGATAAATAATATGGAAAATATTCACATTTGAAGAAAATGACTTTTCAGTTTTTACAGGGTAGGCCATCCTTTTTTTGGAAAAACAAATGAATGTCTGAACAACTTAGATGAAAACCCCCATATTGTTCCATTTAATCGAGTCTGTAGCTCTTACCGTTTCCAAGATACCAATGGTGAGCATCGAATTTGGGACAATTGTATACAATTCTATCCGTGTCAACATCACTTTCCCCTAATATGTCTACCAACATTTTGTACAATCTTAATCTGGCATTTGCAGTTGTAAAAGCAGCTATAAATACATAGGTATTAAAATAATTTTCTACGTAGCAATCTTTATACTTATAATTAAATTGTAAGATATTTTCGTTTACTTCAGTGATTTGTACACTATTAAGTCTTTCATCCAATAAAATTTCATAAAATCTTTTAACATCTGCAACATATTCTGTTACCCCCATATTTAGTCTCTGAGCAAACTTACTTACTTTACTAAGTTTGCTCTGAGGAAGGAATTTAAGCAAATTTTAGGCACAGCTCTCTTTCCAGGTTTGTTTTCTATTTTACCCAATTCTATACCCAGATTTTCTTTTACAGCTTTCCTATATTCTTCTTCTGATTCAACATCATTTTTCCATTCACTTCTCTTTATTTTATTTTTTAATGCTTTTACATATCCTTTAAACATATAAGACGATTTTCTTGTAAAATTCCAAACTTCATCAATAGTTATTGTTTTATAACCTTTTTCTACAGCCTTTTATGCTTCATTTGTACAGCAGGTTCAGTATGATTACATATATTCTTGTTTAATTTGGCACATAATCCCCATAATGGAAATGTTAGTTTTCTAACTCTAATTTTCTTTTATCCTCTACTGGTAATACAGGATGATATAATTCTGTTGGTGGCAAATTGAGCGCATTTTATTAATCCATGGCAGTCTGGATCATATCTAGAAGGCTTGAATATTTTAATAGGATGTTCAGCCGGATAATCATTATAACACTGTACTGTCGGATACAAGCTGCAAATATCTATGTATTTTACTTTCTTTCCCTTAATCGTCAGTTTTTGGTACATTTCTGCTTCCTCCAAAGAATGCATTCTAAGACTCAGTTCTTGAAATTTTTAATTTATTTTTCAAATTGCTTCATTCCTTCTTTATATTCTTTAGATTTATCATCCAAAATACATTTTCGCATTTCTATTAAATTATAACCCCCTTTTCTATTTCCTCACTTCTTTCTATTGCTTGTTCATAAAGATCTTCTATAGTTGTTTTATGCTTATTGTTAATAAAATCTTGATTATAACACTTAGAACATCCATGCCAAAAACAAGCATGATATTGACAAACTGTATTAGTTTTTTCATAAAAAAACTATTAACTTATGATCAACATATTTTTACTTCACCATTACTTAATGCATGTTTTATATTAGGATTATGAAAACTATTTAACCAAGAAATTGATTATTGGGAATATTTATATTTTTTCAGATTATCAACAACTGTAATAGTATATTTTCTTATGCATATATTTTGCTATTTCTAGAAACAGTTTTCTTAATTTAAGACATCCTCGTCTTAATTTATTTACATCAGAATTACAATATTCATAAAACAAATAAAGAACGAATTGACGATTATTAAGGGAATACTATTAAGATGAAATCGAATAATCCTGCCAGAAACATTGCGGGAAAGGGCCGTACATATTGCTTATAAAGGACTAGTAAACACAAAAGGACTAATGAGATTCAAACTCTGGTTCCCTAATTTGAACAAAATCACAGAAGATATAGTTGGAAATTGTACAGCATGCCAACTGTCACTTTATACAAACAGAGAAACTCCATAATAAGTCAAGGACACCCTTTCCTCAAGTTTCTTCGAGCAAGTGGAAGAAACTTGAGGGAAGGGTCCCGCAAAGTGGTAAACTTTGCAGGACCATTTCCGAATTGTAAATATAAATAGCTAAAGGTTGTCGAATACTCCCGATGCCCTACAGCAGAGGTAGTGTCTTCAACAAGCTTCGAAAGTATAAGACCAAGTCTGGAAAACATATTTTCACTATTTGGAATCCCGAAAAGGATCAAATCTGATAATTGGCGTCCGTTTACCGGGCGTGAATTTAAACATTTCCTGGATAACTACAAAATTAAACATCCCAGAATCACATCATATTGTCCAGAAACAAACTGAATGGTGGAAAGGTATGCAAAAACTCACAAAAGAAAGCACTCACAAGCTTCGGAGGAAGAGGAAAAGGGAAGATTGGGGACAAATGAATATGCAAATAGTAAAAGGAAAACCAAAGAATATAACTTTCAGTTAGGAGGTCTAGTGGTATGCAAGCAACAAAAACAAAATACGCTAGCTACTTCTTATGACAAAGAACATTTCAAAATTATAAAAATTCATCGTTCCCAAATAATTGTGCTTAGAAAGGTTCAGCAAGTAACCAGGAATTCATCGGTTTTAAATATTTTTCCTAAATAGGGACAGTGTATCCAATTTTGAAAATTTACCTATGGAGGCGGCAAACCCAAAGAAGCAGTTTACAATCTCTAGGCCAAGAAGATGGAGACGTAGAGGAGAATAGAAAACGAGAAACGCAAGACAACACACCAAGCAGACCCCAACGTACAGGCAACCCTTAGCCTAACCTTATTTAACCCACTTTAATAAGATTACCTGACTAAGCAGGTAATCTTATTAAAGTGGAGGAGGAATATAGTGTCCTAGTCGTCCTAATGGTCAGTAAGGAACAGGACCGAGTAGTCTAAAATATTATATTCTAGATTACATTATACAGAGTGTCCCAGAACTGGCGCCATAGCTGAAAACGGCAGATTCCTCATGATAAAAAGTCAAGATGCTTACAGGTCGAATATCCCTGTATTCTCTCGATTTACAGCTTTTCGAAATAGCTTTCGACATGCGTAATATAAGGCAAAATCACAGGGCAGCTCAGTTTAATCATATCACTACAATGCCATCATTACTAACTGAGAAAGATCTTAAACTGTCTATAACTTCAAAATCCACTGTCCAAAATTCAAAATTACGAGATTGGTCTTGGAATATCTTTTATACTATTCACGAAAAAATCATTAAGTTCGTCAACCTTCTTCAAATTAACAGGAATGTTAACAATATGTTTGTTTCTTTTAAGTAGGCCCTGGAGACCGCCCCACATTTTCTTTTTATCGTTTGAGTTAGCTAGGAATAAGAATAGATAGGTTAGATAATATGCTTTCCTTTCCTTTAGATAATATGCTTTGACAGTAAATGCTCACACAAAGGCAGACAAGACATAATTAAGGTCTCTAAAGCATTGAGGAAAGTAACACAGTTTTGATTTGGTGATCTATATGCATCCCCATAATCATTCTAAATTTTTAAATGTTTAACTCAATCAATTGCTCTGTATTATTCCAGGACGGCAATAATTTATATTGAATTTCCTTACTTATATAGGCACAAACACCACCCCCTCGTCCTCCACGGTCACATCTCAGTAATTTATAACCATTAATCTCCACAGTGTCATGTAAAGTCATGTTTCTCAATCAGGTTTCCGACAAGGCGAAAATATCGAGTCCTTTACAGCGCTTAGCTTCGGAAACAATGATCTAATGTCCTAATATTTAGATGCGCAGTTTTAATAACTCTATCAGAAGTTATTTCTAGAACTTGGAACAAAAAAAAAGAAAAAGTAAATACCTATGTATATGTAAAATTGACCCGAAATCTCGTAATATATTCATACAAATAAACATCACACTGCAATCGTTATAGCAAAAAAAAACTACAAAATACGAGCGTGAAGGTAAACTGCGAGTATCAGACATTATATGTGCATTAAAATTGCTCAAAGAATTAATTTTATGATAATAATAGTATTATCTTTTTTACAATTATTTGTAAAAACATTTTTATAAACGACTCTTCTGTTGTTCTTCAGTTTGGTTTTAGCGGAAAATATCTCGTTCCGCTTAGTTGTGCGACAAAAGTTTATTATTACTGGCCTCTAGAGAAGATGAACTTCTCTACCAGCTAACCTATGACAGCAGTCTGTCATTGCCAATTAAGTTGATCTTCAGTTTCTCACTAATTACCTCTAGCTACGTCTTTTCATTAGTTTTTATGGTAAACCAAAAATTTCCTGCTAAACATCACCGGCCATAAACAAAACATTTTAGGCCAATAATGTCCAGTTTAGAAATTTTATGTTCACCCGGAGGTTGCATTTAAGCTCCGCTCGGACATTCATTGTTGGTCAGAGTATGCATATATAATAAGTGTACCCTAATATACTGCTACATAATTATACTGCACGTAAATGATCGCATTTTATTTTATTGCTAAAATTAACAAAGATTACATTCCTGGTTGACCGAGCTCTGCTGGGTTTCCTAGGTACTATTAGTACTTATTTCTGCAAATGTCTAATCTCTGCCTTTTGAAGAAGATATGTCGAGAAACTGAACAAAACAATGTTTAATGTAAGGAAGAATATAGATTAGTAAAACTGATAAAACATCAATTCACCTGTATATATTTCTTTTTTTACTCCTGATGAATATTTGTTTTCTACAATACCACTGATAATAACTAATAGACTCTTGATTAACCTATTTTTTAATGCTTTTTTGTGGCCAAAATATATCTTGTGCAGCATGTACATTATAAAACAAATACGCAGCAGACCGAGCTTTATTCATCAGGCTCGGAATATTTAATTCAAAGTTATTTACTTATCCCTCAAATTATTATAGTGTTCTTTGTTTACTATTGTGTTTTTTATATATTTTATTATCAATTTTTATTAACGTGCTTTTCAAGAATAGACATGCAAAGCAACTGACCAAACCACTTGTTTTTTAATAAGTAATTACACGAAAAACCTTTCTTGATTAGTAAAAATTGAATAAAATTTTATTTTCCCTGCAATTTCTTTCCAGAGATATATTGAGCACCTGCAGTTTTATCATTTTGTTTTCATTTCATATCACTGACGCTTAATATTCAAACTATATTTATTTTAATACACATACATTTTTGGGTAATAAAAGGTATTTATTTATTTATTACTCGTATTATTGTTAAATACTTTGTAGACCGATCTTCCCCAATGCTGTTTATATTTAATTTAAAATTATTTACCTACCCGGCCTTCTGTATTCTTTATTAACGCCTTGTTAAAGTCCTAATCGCGGTACTTTACACATCTACGGACTTTAATGGCACCACAGTGACGGTAACTGTCTTTTTTTACAGAAAACTTACCGTTGATATCAGGGTATCATGCACTAGTCCCTCGATGTCCTTAGAAGACCCTAGATGTATAAAGTACCGCGATTAGCCGCCATTTTATGTCTGCGTTAAATTCAACATCGAAAGAACTTACAACTGAAGTAAAGTTTATTTAAAGAATACAAAATGCACATAGGCAAATAATTTTAAATTAAATGTAGACAGTATTTGAGAAACTCAGCAAATCGGTCCACCAGGTGTTACGACAATAATGGGAGAAATAAATTAATAAATGCTTTTTATTAAACAGCAGTGTTACAAGTATAAAATGATACAATTTGCAGATGCTTGATTACCTCGGAACAGAAATTGCACCAAAAATAAAGTTTGATTGAATTTTTGCTAATTTAGAAATGTTTTTTCGTATCGTCATTTGTTAAAAAACAATTGTTTTGATCAGTTGCTTCGCATGTCTAGTCTTTAAAAACATGTTAGTAAAAATTGATAAATAATAAAAGTTAAAATATAATGGTTAACAAAGAACGCAAATATGCTAGTGAATTAAGGCCAGCAATTTTCAATTATGTCCATCATTTTCAACCAGCGTTTCAACGCAAATTGCATATCCTAAAATTCTAATACTGCGAATGTTGAAAATTTTAAGCTTAGTAGCTGCTTATATAAGCGTTAAAAGTTGGAGTATCGGTAAGTTAATTAAAAATATATTAAGCATTAATTAACGGATCAAGCAAGCGACTTTAAAATATTTAACAAACATCTAGGTAAACTAATAAAATCATAGTTTAAAAGATAGGAATCCGACTTTTTTGTGGAGAAAAACAAAATTCATTCAATAGCATGTTTTTTTTTTAAATTAATTTCTACCAAAATGTACATAGCTAATTTCAAACGGCGCGGTGTCAGTGATAAATAGAAAATAATAAAAATGTAGGAACTCAGTATACAAAAATACGTTAATAAAAATTAATAGATATTATAGCAATGGTTAAAAAAGAGGTAAATACAAATCAAAATGATAGCTTCATAGTTGATTATTTTAGAAGAAAAGAACGAAACGTGACTAAAAGGCTTATAGTTATTTAATTTTTAGAAAAAATATAACAATATATACTGGATACGCAGGGAAAGTTCAGTGTAACAGTTATCTATTTTATGTGTACATAATTTATTATTAATTTGAGCAATAAACAAAAGTAGGTTTAATTTAATAAATATTAATTTAATTTAATATTTATAAATAACATTAAAATACAATCTTAAGCAATTGTTAGGTGGCTTTAGGTCAATAAGTCAGTAAGTGAAAAGGTAGCAAGAGAAAAGTCCCAAATTTCGAAATAAATAAGCATATCTACAGGGACGTTGAAGTGTCCCTAAATTACTTAAAACTGGACAAGTAGAGCAATTGATTTTAGAATATTTAACAAATGGATCGGTATATTTAAAAAAGGCAGTTGAAATGGTAGAAGATGTTGTAGAAATCAAATATTCATCTAATCATATAAATGCTTTTAAACATGAATCTGATGTAAAAAGAGCATATTTTGAACATGAAGGGTCATCGATATGAGTACAATATTATAATATTTCCTGTACTTGATGTATCTCAAGAACGAAAGGCAAGCTTCCATTAAACATTGTTTTGTTCAGTTTCTTGACATGTCTTTTCTTCAAAAAGATGTTCATAAAAATTGTTAATAGTGCAAATTGAAACAAAGAATAGCTAACAAAATAATTAATAGTATTTAGTGAGCTTCCTAAGGAAGCTACAGTCGCCATTTCGTCCCCGAATCTAATTTCGTCCCCTTCCGTTTTTTTTCTTCCAACTAACGCCATCAAGTTTTGATATCCCGAATCAAAAGTTAGTTACCTCAGTCGACCATTGTAAAAAAGTTGCGGTGAAACGACGCTCCTACAACAAAATATTTAAAAAAGGAAAAACTGTTCAAGGTGAGTTTTTGATTGAAATATTCTCGGACTTGATTAAATATTGATATGCTTGACTTTGAGTTTTGTCAAAATGGAAGAAAATATTTTTATTTATTATTTAGATGCCGTAGTGAAAGCTGTGAGATCGTTAAGCAATAGAAAAAGCTGTAGAAGCTGTATGAACGAAAAAAAATGGGAAACATCTTTGAAAGATTATGTGAAAAATTCTGAAAAATCTGTAAAAAATGTAGTTTCTGAGAAAATGGGAAGATAACCAGTTTTGCCGGTAGAATTAGAAATGGAGCTGGTAAACTATTTATTGCAAATGGCGAAGAATTGCTATGGCGTCGCCCCTTCTGATTTAAAACGAATGGCTTTTTAATTGGCTATCAGGAATAATATTCCACACCCATTTTCACAGACCAAAAAGAAGGTGGGTAAAAAGTGGATGAAGTTATTTATGGCTCGTCATCATGATTTGTCAAACCAGAGTCATTATCACGAGCACGTGTAGAAGCTTTTACTGCAGGAAACCTTAAGACTTTTTTTGACATATTTAATCCTGAACTGCAAAAGATTAGCTTAAAATATTTAATGTTAATGAAACTGGAATCACCACTGTTCACTATAAAGTCAGAAAAATTCTGACTGTGTAAGGCAAATTGTCATCTGCTGAAAGGGGAGCATTAGTACCTATTGTTATTTGTATGTCAGCTTCTAGTCAGTTTATTCCTCCATTGATGGTGTTTTCAAGATCAAACATAAAAGCTGAAGTACTCAATGGAGCACCTCCAGGCACTATTGGTGGATGCCACAAGTTTGCTTGGATCCAGCCTGAACTGTTCACAAAATGGCTGAGGCATTTCGAAATATTTCGAACAACAAACATTAAACTAAAACCAACAACCGACAAAAGAAACAGTCTTCTGACGAGGAAACTGATGATAACCCAATTTTGGTATTTACTGACGAAGAAGATAGGGAGAATGATGACGCTGAATGCCAGTTTGTCATAAAAGCTTTTCCTAAGACAAAAAGGGAGAAATATGGATAAGATGCATCAAATGTTTCCGATGGATGCATGAGGATTGCGTTGAAAATCCAGTACCTAAATTTATCTGTACAACATGTCTGGAAAATTAGAATTACTTCAACCATACCACTGATTGACAAACGACTGATAATATATTATAATATGATTACTAAGTACTAATTTTATATAATATTATTATGAATACAATTTAAGTTCACGTACTGATTAT
>JAWQRJ010003909.1:0-11554 GCA_033557515.1 Diorygopyx duplodentatus
GAATTATGGTTTCCAAATATACAATATTATGCATTTGAATTGAAAGTAAATTGACGAAATGGTTTATGTAGATAATTAAATTAGTCAAAATATCATTTTTATGACAACATTATAATAATTATTAATATTTTTTTAGTTTGAGTATTTGACATTACTACTTCATTCTACTTCCGAGAGATGGCGCCAGTGTGGCCATTCCATAACAAGTTGAAGAATATATTCAACTTGTTATGGAATGGAATCATTCTATGCTCCAAAAATTGTATAAGAATGATACCATTCTGATGTAACCGTAGAAAAAAGGTTTTCAGAGATAATCGGAAAAGGGATTAAAAATTACTCTAAATAAATGCGAATTCCTAAAGAAAGAATTAAAAAATGTAGGACATTTAATCACAGATCAAGGAGAAACCCTGACCCGAGTAAAATTTAAGCTATAAAAAATATCCAATTCCTAAAACAAAAACAGAAATCAAATAATTCATAGGACTATTAGGATATTATAGGTGATTAATAAAAGATTATGCTAAAATTCTAAAACCTATAACTAAATATTTAACAACGAATGAAACAGTTATCTTAACAAAAGAATACAAAGATTGCTTTGAAAAATGCAAGAAGTTATTGACTAACAATCCTATTTTACAATATCCAGACTTTTCTAAACCATTCGTCATAACGACTGATGCAAGTAATTACGCAATAGGAGCAGTATTGAGTCAGGGACAGGTAGGAAAAGATAAGCCGATAGCTTATGCGCCACGGATGTTAAGTAAGTCCGAGATAAAGTATTCAACAATAGAGAAAGAATTCTTAGCTATCATTTATGCATGTAAGCAATTTAGAACTCAGTTCACGATTGTAACAGATCACAAATCTTTATTGTGGTTACATAGGTTAAAAAATAACAATTTGAAAATGCAACGATGGAAATTGTATTTACAAGAATACCAATATGAGATATTGTATAAGAAGGGTAAAATAAATAGTAATGCAGATGCATTGAGTAGAATAAAACTAGAAGAAGTTCATATAACAGAGTCCGTAATAGCTAATAATGGTTCGCCAACCAAGACAGCTGATCCAAGTGAAACTGAAACCGCTGATGATGGTTTAAATAGTAATACGAACAGTGAACACGAAAGAGAGTATCCCGATTATGCAAGATCCCATAGATACAAAACCCCGACAATTCTTTTTGTACACCCATAATTTATCCATCGATATAGAAATTGTATTAGGAGAAGATAAAATTTATAAATTTACTATCAACAGATCAAAGGTAGAAAGCGAATTAATAAAGCTAATACGGGATTATGCAGGTGAAGGTACCATACACATATATTGTAATGACGAGTTATATTAAATATTAGTTAAAGTGTATTTAGAACATTTTAACAGAAGGGCATTGAAATTTATAAGATGCATATGAAGAGTAGAAGTCATTAAAAACCCTGGGAGACAATTAGAAATAATAATGCAGCAGCATGAGGGTAAAACAAACCATAGAGGTATAAAAGAAACTTTAGAAAGAATAAAAAAAAACTACTAGTGGAAGAATTTACAAGAACAAGAAACGGAATATATTAATGATTGTAACGTGTGTCAAAGGACAAAATTTGAAAGGAAACCAGAAAATCCAAGAATGGAAATAACAGAAACATCATCTAAACCTTTCGATATTGTGCACATTGATGTTTTCAGAATCGATAGAACCCAATTTCCTACAGTAATAGACAACTTTTCTAAATTCGCACAAGCTTACGAATTAACCGATAGAATGGCAGTAGCAGTAACTAAAAATCTAATAAAACATTTTAGTAAATTTGGAATACCTAAAAAGATAGTGTGTGATAATGAACTTACATTTTGGAACTTCAGGGCATCATGAATCGAACGCGATTATCGAAAGATTACATTCCACTCTGATCGAATACATAAAATTACTCAAATTAATGGATAAAAATATAGAACTTGCTGAAGCAATAGACAGATCTCTATTGGCTCACAATTCCAGTATAAATTCAGTAAACAAACATACCCCGTTTGAAATAATATTTGGGAGAACAAATGCCTTAGATCTTTCAAATTTAGGATTTGAAGAAAGATTATGTGAGGAATACATACTCATTGATGCTTAACTCAGATGTTGTAAGAAAAGAGTAGAAAAGAAATTATACAGTATAAGGAAAAGGCAATAAATAAAAGAAATGAAAGCAAAAGTGAAAATTTATTTAAAGTATTAACAAAAGTGTTCTGGAAACACCAACAGAAAGGGAATAAATCCAAGACATTGTATCAAGGATCTTATATCATTAGTGAAGTCCTAGAACACAGTAAATATGTGCTTAAACCGCAAAATGAAAACTTAAGATTACAAAGTAAAACAGTTAATCATAAAGAACTCAAAACCTGTCTTTCCACAGATGCAGAAGCACAGTAGAAAAGATTCTGGATCCAAAGGGAATAATTTCGTCCAGAATGGGCATAGCTTATAATACTTATAATATTTACTAGAATAGATTTAAGCAAAATACAAGAATTGTATAAAGACTTAAATGGTTATGGATCAATGATTATGAAGATAATTGATACGACTAATCACGATAATAGAAAAATGTGGTTAGCAAAAGAATTGAAAAATGAAGTAGATAATCAAATGAAAACATTATTACCGGAATATAAAATCAAAAGACGATTAGCAGATATTCTAGGAACAGGAATTAAGTTCATAACAAGAAATTTAGATGTGATGATGAAAAAATATATGACACTATTATAGAACAATTAATGAGGAATCAAAATAATGAAAATTTTAAACTCCTAAACAAATAAAATAAACCACAAATAAAATAAATAATTTTTTTTATAGTAATTGAGAAAAACATGAATCGTTTACTATCTATCTCAGAATAATTTAGATGTTATAATTGAAAGCTTGTTGATCTTTTCAAATAATTTACGCGATTTAATTGAGATTTTGAATTTAGCAAAGAAGAACATTCATTACTCATTCAACCGCAACAATTATTAAAGTATTAAAAGAATTGCATTTAGATGTGAGGCACAGATTCCCATTTGAAATTATGATAGAAAATGCTTTTATAGTAGAAAGTTTGGTAATGGTGAAGGCATACAAAATTCAAAGAACATATAATTTTGTAATAGAAATTCCAATTGTGGAAGTATCGGAATATCAGTTGTATTCATTATATCCTGTACCAACTACCGTTGATAATGTATTGTTTAATATTGAAATTATGTACCCATATGTAGAGCCGCTGGAGAAAAAGATTAGTGAACAATGCATGAAAAACGTAGATTATTTTAAATAAGTACTTATGTAAAAGACAGATAAAACATAGTCACAAACAGCAATGTGAATATGAATTAATAGTAAAGTCATCACTAGAAAATTGTAAACTGAAAACGATCAAATATGAACCTTTTGCATTTTTAGAACAGCTTCAAATGCATGTAATAATCTGTAATAAACAAGAAAACTTGATAGAGAAACGTAATTCGATGATTAAACATCATTTATTACAGGGAACTTACATTGTTCATAAAAATAACGAATGCATGTATAAAATCAGAGAAATAACGATCCAAAATAATAATCGAAGGATCAATGATTATAAATTCGATCTTATTATGCATTTAAACAATACTATAAGTGTTAAGAAAAATGAAATTCACTTAGAAAGAATAAGAACTAATTTTCATAGTCCAGGAAGATTATATTTTGATACATCCGATTACGCATAATGGACTATTGGATCGTGTATTAGTCATAGTCGCAATAGAGTCGCTAGTGTATGCAAGAAAGTGCTATGCCACGAAAATGACTAATGCCAGGAAGATCCGGAGGACTGAAAACATCGAACTTCAAGGACTTCAGGAGAACTCCAATCTCAAGGAGGGAGGAGTTATGTATCAGCATGTGTGACTCATACACACATAGTCATCTCCAAACAAAGGAAATGCAGAGTAGACACATTTTAGATTATGAATAGCTATATAAGCCGATAGATCACTAATATGCATCAATGTTTATGAGTGTTTTTTAAAAACACCACCGTCGAGCTGTGATGTGTAACTTATATATATATCTGTGTGTGTGTGTATGTACAAGATACCTAATAATTCGTGTATGGTCAGTTGCCTCCTATACTGATACGATAAATAGTTAGGATCCACGTACGAAAATTGTCCATGTGTTGTGTATCTATCAGCCAAAATATTGTATGAAACCATTCGAAACCTAAAAATAGAAATGAATTATTTTCTAAGATGCAAAAATAATCAACAAACTACTTGTTATTCGACAATTTATGTTTTGTATACTGGTGTCGATTAGTAATACATTGTGTGGCTAATGTCGGCAATAAAACTATCACATCTTCACTAACGACTTCCGCTATGTTACCCTTCGTTCCATTTGCATTGTAAGGGGTATAAGTGACTTTTAAATAATACCCGATATCGTCAGCTTTGGGAATATAATGGAATTCCGAACACATGGGTATCCATTCCTTTTTATCTTTCGATTTGTGCCAAATAATCTTGCTTTTGGATTTGTCGAAGAATATCACTTTAATCTGCGGCCTTAGAACGGTGTAAGCATATAAAATCGTTGGTAACGTTAGCGATGTTATTAACGGCGCGTTCACCACCACCGAATACGTTTCGTCCATGATACTAAATACGATCCTCTTGTACTTGAACAGTTCTTCGCACGCAAGATTTTCTTTTATAGGGACGTTTTCCCGCGACAAGGATATTTGGATCTCCCTCCCATCTGCGTTGTCCCATTCGTTTTCTTTAAATATCTTACGGATTTTATTCTGCGTGTGCTGCAGTAACGACGATACAGAGTCAGTCACCTGACGGACAGATATAATTTCTGTACGCAGAATTCCATACTTCTCATCTTTGGTCTCAAAAGTGAACCTGAGGTCGCACTGATTCGTTTTCACAGAAAACCTCAAGTGAGCTTTGTTGCACGCACTATTGCACATTGCCTCGACTATCACATTAAAGATTACACGTTAATATCGGAACAAAGGCAGAAATATATACAAAATTGAACGAATAGTGATTCGGTACATAACCTGTCTTTAAAAAATTCATAAAGTTTCCAGTCACTAGTTCCATTAAACATTCATAGATGGCGCAGTAGCTTTAATTAGGATATCGCAAAGATTAAAATTAAATGTATTATTATTATTTATTAATTTGTCCTGCAGTTTTAATTAGTTTAATTGTAGAATTTGATTAAAATTTAATAATATTGCAACTTAGAAATGACAGATGAAAACAGATGCCTTCCTTACCAGCCATCTTCAATTGTCTTGTAACGCAATTTTTAATTTTGGAATATGCCCAAAAATGTAAAAAGGTAAAAAAGAAACTCCTATAAAGGGGTATTTGAATTAAAGTAAAGTTCAGAAAAAAAATGTTGAAAATTAGAACTGTATTAGTTAAAAAACGAACGACACATGAATTATATAACATTTGCAAGTATCACTGGACATCAGGATCTAACTTCTGCCACACCTCGTTTATAATCAGATCTATAGCTTCTGAAGATACTAGCGCTTTCACATCATCCGTACAATTGAATGGATACTTTCGCTGTTCTTGGCCATAATCTATCTCGGATTCCGTTTCTTCCTCGATGCAAACGCTCAGCTTAGATTGTTGTTCTCTAAGCCGTCTGGATTTCACCGGAACCATTGGCATGCACTTAAACTTTATGCCAGTTTCGGGGTCTTCGTAAAAATCGTCTTCGTTCTTCACCAAGCTGATCTCCGAAGAACAGCCGACGTCTTCGTCTTCTGTAATGTTTGGTGTAGATTTTCTAGACCCACGCAACTTTTCGTTGATGTTCTTCTTAATGGCCAAGGTGGATTCTTTCGGAATGATTCGTAAAATTTCTTCTTCGGCTTCTGTTAATACACGCGGTTTTGGAGTGGCAAAGAAGCCATATCCAGACAATGAATTCATATAGTTGTTAATGGAATGCGTGCTTGTGGTCTTCAGTATAGAAATGGAACTGGAAGAACGGCATGGACTTTCGTGTTCTTCTCGTTTTGCGTTACTTTCTGTTATAACAACAATTTTATCAGTGTCAAATTCCACGAAGCTACTCAGTGGTCTTCCTATTTCTATCGCAGTCGAAATACTGTTATTGGAATTCTTCTTGAATATGTTAAAAACGCTCAACGACTTCTTGGTTGTTAATCCGTTCGGTATGGAACTGCTGGATTTTGGTTTGAATAAGTTCGACACAATTTCGAACTTTGGCGATTTTGATTTTTTAGGCACCGGCAGCAGCTGAGTGTTCGATAACACGTTTTGAGGTAAACTGGCTTCCCTTTTGAGCACTTCATCAAATTTTTCGATATTGGCCAACCTGATAAACCTCCTCTGCCTCATGTATTTATGTCCCGACTCCACGATTAACAAATCCGAATATTGTCTATTGACCACTTCCTCTGCAGCGTCGGCTTCGTGGGTTTCAAGCTTCTTCATAAGCTGTTTCTGCAGGAAGGCTATGCTAGAGATCAGAAACAAGCTCTTGTTTTCCGGTTTACAGAGGCCTTCCTCGATGTTGAGGTCGTCTTCGATTGGATAGTTGAGCAGGTGAGATATGGGAGGAGGTACCGACTGAGTCGACCCTTTTTGTTCCATGGTGTGGGTGTGAAAAAAAAATTGGTGTGATTTACGTCCAATCCCTCATGAGAGTTAATGGTCGGCGATCGCGAAGATTTCTATGAATACCCGTCTTTAAAGATACAAGAATGGAACACACTTTCTTTAGAACGTCAAACCTGTCATCACGTCAAAACACTGAAACTTTGAAGCAGATGCTTGAAGATAATTCCAAAGCTAGCTGAAATATTCGAAGAAAATAAAATCATTTTTGTAAGCTGCAAAAATGAGTTATAATAAACAATGGCAACATTAATGTGGTGTGAAATTACGCAGGATATTAAGCAGTTAAATTCTATGGAAACTTCATCTAAATCAAATGCGTGCTTCCTGATAATATTGAAATATTATCAGGAAACCAATGCGCACGCGACATAAGCAAATGCGCATTGAAAATTATGTTGTCGACAGGAAAACAAATGAAACCAATTTAGTAATCACCGATAAATAAATATACAATGACAAGCTCCTATCATTCCACGTCACCAATTGTTTATTTCAGTTACAGATTTTCATGAAAGTGGCGAAAGCGAGGAATCGCTAAACGCATTCCATCTCAATAAATTTGTGACCATTTCAACAGTTATCCCATTTTGCCACCGTATGTGGGCTTTTGCGTAAATCTCGATGTTAAATTGAGTTTAGAAGCGAATTGCGTCAGTTTACATTAACTTAATAACAATCGACTGTCGTTAGCCATAATAGTGAATTCAAGTAGAAATGTCAGTAGACCCCCTATTATATGAAAGTTATTTTAGGACTTGAACTAGTTGAGAACTGTTGTTAAATTTCCATTCTGTCTGGAAAAGTACTGTAACTGTTTATGTTTAATAAAATAAACTGAAAGCGAAAGAAAAACAAGTAAATATAAAAACAATCTCTAACGAAAATAGTAAAGAGTCTGTTCAAAGTCGAACTCACTCAAAATAAACTGATGTTTTTAAATAGAATCTGAATGAGTTCAAATCAAAGTTTGTTGTGGAATTATGAAGTGAAAAGTATATAATTAAACCGGTACAATTACTGGCTTTTATAAAGTGAAAACTGCTACTTCTAAAGAAATAACAAGTTTTACGTAATATATAAAATGTATATCGTAATACGTTATATTGTCCTTTAGATTTGAAAGGAACGCCTTGCAGATTTCTTCTGTAATACCACTATTATACAATGTTCTACAAATTAATCAACGTTAATCATATCTCCAAAAGTCAAGCAGCTGAAACTTGGCCGAAAAGTTTCACTAAATGGCACAGCACGAAAAGCCTTGGCCCAGGTCAGTATTTCATTGCTTTTGGCCACGGTCAATATCTTGAAAGGATGTTTATTGGCGTCAAGCTAGAAAAGGAAGCCAGGTTAACCGTTCGATTGCTTCTCATAGGTCAATATCGACAGTTAGCAATTTGCCAGCGCACTGCCAATTGTATAACTTGTTTACAAGCAGACCGAATTAATAATAAACCTAGAACTAGGATTGACGATGTTGTATACAGGCTGGAAAGTTTCGCGGTGCCTGCTGTTTAATACAAATTACGTTTTCAGTACACTAGATCTTTTCAATATTGTTGCAATAGAGGTCCTACAAAACAATGGAAAAGAATAAACTAAAATAGTGAATCTGGAATTAAACTTTTGATGGCTCTCTTAGAAATACAATCAGTGATAGTGATAGATACAAAACATATTGCGAGGTGAAATGAATAAACGAACTTTTTGCAAGTTACATCTACAAACCTTCTTGAATTGAACAAACCCACTTGATTGTTTTTGGATTACACTTTGTTTTCGTCGATTCGCTCCACGTCAAATCGTAAATAAATGAGCAAACAAAAATTAATTGAGTGTCTGGATTCTCTAGCGAAATTATGATGATAAAAATCGCTTTTCCATTTGATCCGGCACGTCACGGTGTAACAGTGAACTTGAGCAAATGCGCCCTTGACTTCGTCCTGTGATCGAGTTGCTCAAGTTTGAAATAAGCTGGAATTTATTTGACCCAAACCTTCGGCGCTGTTGGTTGCGAATGTCTTTTTGACATTGGGGATCAAAGCACTTTAAAGCTGCACGTTAATCGGCAATTAGCGAACGACCCGGTGTTATTCGATCCGTAAATTCGAGCGGTTATGCGACAGACAGGTGTTTTGGAAGTGATAATGACCTTCGTAGTATGCTTGCTTTAAGGGTCATAAAACATGAATAACTTTCCTCGTGGAGATACTGAAAGTATGAACAGGATAATAAATAAGTTTATGGGTTAGCAGTAACTGGTGTTCATCATTTAATTTTCAAGGAAATCTACAATGTCCAAGGTAAAACGGACATAAAAGATAGGGAAGATTATTGCGTTTAAAATCAAGACCACGAAAATATACATTCTTTTAAAATTCGAATTTAAAAGTATTAACAAACAAAACTTGATTGATCTGTACATAATTTGCATTCTTAACCCTGTACACCTATAAAGAAAGCCAAATGAAAAATCCAGGCGCAGCTTCGACCGCATAAAAATTTACGATTCCTTTTATCGGAATTCTTGGCGGCTGTGCACATAAAGTGCTACTTTAGAACTTTAAATAATTTACTTTTTAAAATAGATCCCGCAACGCAGTCTGCTTCATATGAGTGCCATCTGCAATTTACAGCTTCTAGTTAGGTGTCTGCCAAATTTTTAACTAAGACGATGCATTTTGTACACACCAGATTGCCAAAATGTAAGCAAACGGTATTATTTGTTTCAGTTTTTTAATACGAATACAGCTCATTGCAGAAAACTGCTCTTTTATGAAAAGTGTATTAGTTGAAAATTTACTAGAAAAAGTCGACTTTCTACTCGACTAGAAAAAAAAATTGCAAAAATGTTTTTGTTCACTTCTGAACTACGACGAATGTTGTTATTTTTTACAACCCTTCCCGTTTCACATAACGCTGGATTATGCACTTTCCTTCCCGAAATCTGTTCGAGATAGTCTGCAACGAAATGGTGTCACAAAATGTGTCACTGACCGTTAGGGAGGTACGAAAGAATTAAATTGTGTCACCTCTTATGCCACGTGCTGCACTGCCGTACACGCGGTGTTCAACGTGTTAAACCTTTTGCCCCAGGGAAGTTGTAGTAACACTCCTCTTTTTCTCTGTCCATCACTTCGAGTAGCTTCATAATAAGTGTGTTACGGCCATGTTACGGCCACAGTATGTATTATAAATATTCTCATTTTGATCGAAAAAGAATCAAGCTATAGGCTATATCTATTGGTCTTCCAGAATTTACTTTTGGGTTTGTTCTTGTAGCGACATCAAAATTCTTTTTGTGTGCTTTAGATTGGATTGAATTGGATTCCCTCTGAGACCAGGTATTAACGTTAAGGTTAACGTACAATTCAGCTGTCGGCACACTCCGCAGTGAGTTCTTAAGGACACGTTGCAAAACATGGAACTGTGACCGCATAAAATAACGTGATGCACAAGTTCGCTCCCAAATGTAATATGTGCGCTGGTTACACAGGGAAACACGTGCCGACACTATTTGCGAAATTTTTATAAGGGCAGCGTGTGTCCTCGTTCAACGGGAGCGTATTTTATCAACTCTGCGGGAAATTCGATTGACACGTTTTATCGGAGCGGAAAAAAATTAATAGAAATCCATTTTTTACCGTGTCGCGCGGCTCTGCCAATGAAAATAGACGGCTCCCTATATCTACAAAGAGGTGGTTACAGGAGTATTTGAAAGGAAATTGAAAACAGTACGAATGCAGGGTGCACAGTCTTGAGATTAAAGTGTAGAAACAACAAGTTTTTGTATGTCTAGGATTGATTGATGCTCTTTGTCGGGACGGATATTTCATATAACAAAAAGAAAGAGAAAATATCTCAGAAACCACCTTGTTCAATAAAATGATTTTCAATTCTTAAGATTTCCTTCAACAGTTGCATTTACACAGTTAATTTTAACAAAAAAATAAAATTTTAAGTCTAAAAGATTAACGTAATTCAATACCATTGATATTTCATATCCCAACACGTGGCATCGAAAAAGCATACGAGGTATTGTAATGGATTCCATGAAATCGAACCGTGTTATCTGATCAATTATCCAATGGATTCGCATAGCCCCAGTAGGAAGGCCCTCAAGCCAACGCAACACAACGGATCGGGAAATCCGTTTCTATCTGGTATTCGCAATTAACTTTACACCGGCTCGGTATGGCACAATCTGGAAGGTGGAATGGCAGTTCAGCAAGCGCCAGTATTCGCAATTCCATTAGCAGCCATTAGTATCTCATTCCATTGTAGGGGCACTAACGTATTTATTAGCGTCGATCATATTGGACACTCGAAACTGAACTTAACACTGAAGATTTAGTAGAATACGAGAAAACGTGGAACTAACTCAATTTGTAAAAAATGTACTTTTTACTTCATCCCAGTTCTCCCCATTTTCAAAAACAAAAATTACTTTGGAAGTTCCAACCCATAGTTGTTTGATGAGATAGAAAGAGAATGAAAGCACGAACGACGTCAAACAAGCCAAATAATATTAAAAACAACAATACAGAAAAAGAAACAAGAAAAATTTCAAAACTACCATTTCAGACATTATTGTTAAAATTATTAAATAAATTAATAATTATTCAATATAATCTCCCCCCGTTCTACACACTTTTCCGCCCTGATCCTAAATTCCCTATAAACGCTCCATAAAATTTCCAAATTAATTTCCCTAATAGCTACAATAATTCTCTGCTTCAAAATTTCTAAATTATTTGCCAAAGGAGCTTGGTAGACTTTTTGTTTTAGATATTCCCAGAGGAAGAAATCCAGTGGTGTTAAGTCTGGAGAT